>JAGGAP010000301.1:0-37998 GCA_017657235.1 Termitomyces sp. T73sscA | reverse complement strand
CTAATGGTCTTGCATTATATCCTATGGAATATCTCAACTCTTTGAGAGCCAGTGGATTGCCTTTGGCCAAATTAGCTTTGAAGGTTGGCATTCCTGTTATGCTGCTCAGAAATCTGGATCCAACCAAAGGACTTTGCAATGGGACAAGAATGATTGTCACTCAAATCAGGTCCAAAGTGCTAAAGTGCTGCCTTATTAGTGGAGATACCAAGTTTGCAGGTTCTACAGTCTTGATTCCAAGAATTAATCTTAATTCATCTGAGGAGGAGTTGCCTATTCCATTGTGCAGAAGACAATTTCCAGTTCAACTAGCATTTGCTATGACTATAAACAAGTCTCAAGGGCAATCAGTCAAACAGATTGGATTGGATCTCAGGTTCCCTGCCTTTTCACATGGACAACTCTATGTAGCTCTTTCCAGATGCACATCAGGAAGCAGGATTAAAGCAATTTTGTTGCCAGAGAATACAGCTTGGAGAACTACCAATATAGTATATCAAGAAATTGAATGGTTTACAGCTTTGAATTGAATTTGTTACATATGTATTGTTTTTTTTTGTAATGTTGACTTTATATTATATTTGATTATACATACTTGGAGCCCTAACTGAACAAAGTAAGGTTGGGGTGGAGGCTAAGTTACTTATACATACTTGGAGCCCTAACCAAATAAAGTGAGGTTAGAGTGGAGGCTGCGTATGGAGGGGTTTGGGGGCAAAGCCCCCAATATGATGCTAGCTGCATGCCAAAGGCACATAGCATATCTTGTCTATATAGAATGTGATGACCATTTCATGGGAATTGATGGCTAATCTACTGATGATTGTAAAGTTGTGAGTTTTTGTGGGTGGATTGGTCAGCGCTTATGTAAAATTATTACCTAACAAGCTGGATTCAAAAAAAGTTGTCGCATTTTAGGGAGCCAGCTGACTTTCAAATTTAAAACTGAGTGACATTTTTGTGCCCAGGTCAACCCAAGTTGTTGCTGCATTACAAAGCAAGTACTCCCACTGATAAACTCTGAATTTTGCATAGATATTTCATTCTGTAAGTGATTTTGAATCTTTACTAATCTACCTTCTTTATTTAATTTGTTTTAAAATTTTTGGGTGATAGTTTTTCATGCTGTAATATATCTACTTTTTTGTTAAACTTTTTTAATAGATGAATTTGTAGATGTGGATGTGTGAGCCAGTTGAGCCAGCATTGAGGAGGAGAGAGTAGTGCACAAGGGGGGCGCTTGCAGTGTGCGGGCATGTGCAGGAGGTGGTTGAGGTGCAGTCGAGGTCGGTTTCAAATGTCAGTGTGGGTGGCAGTGGGGAGGGCAATGGTGAGATGGACAACGACTTGTGCTTTGACCATGGTGCAAAAACCCAAAAAGTCACAAGAACAAGCACAGCAGCCACCACGAACCTTTTCCATGTAAACCTATGACTACTCAAACTCGGACTTGAACCCAGCTTGATCCTGCTCTAGAGCAGCTCATAGTCTACACTTGATATTCTAGGGTTTTCTTTTTGTTGTGTCTTTTTTTTTCTGGATTTTTGGGGACAAGAGCAGGAGAGGGAGGAGGAGGAGGAGGACACAGAAGATGTTAATCTAGTAGCAGTGGCAGTGGCAGTATCTTGTTTGGATTTGTGTAAATTTCCTCCACCACTGAGTTTGGACATCCAGCAATACACTGCTGTTGCTGCTGCTGTGCCCTACTGTGCCAGGGTTTGTTCAGGTTTGTGTGTGAAAATTCCAGTTGCTACAAATCACAATGATGCATCAAATCAATTTTTGATATCCATACAGCCTTGGTGGAAGTACATAGTTAAGCGCTAAAGGTTACAAATGTCCTCAATACACAACAAGGCTTTTGATTCTAACACTTAGATATGGTGTAATGGCTAACATTGCCACCTCTCACATGTATGTTTGATTGCAAGTTGCGCAGCAGCTCAGAGTTTGATTCCCTGTATCCAAATGTTTTGTCTCACTGAAACTTTTTTTTACTTTCTTCATATTACAAGTTCCTTGCTGGGCCTTTGCAGGCATGCGTGTGTGCATGCATGTGGGGAACAAAATAAGAAAACAGTCAGTCAATCCATGGAAGAAAGGTTTATTGTATCATATCATAGAGCTTCAATGCACTACCTACGTATAAACCCCTCTGAGACTTGATGCTCAGACTCATACACTGGAAAATAAGTCAAGGAAGGCATCCTAATCCACAACATACACCCACACACACGTTATATTAATTAACATTCGGATATGGTCTAATGGCTAACATTGCTGCCTTTCATCTCATATCTAGCTTTTACTTTACGCAGCAGCTTGGGGTTCAATTCCCCATATCTGAATAACTTGTATGACAAGTGTTTTGCACCTTTTGCGAGTGGAATATATAATATGTACATGTCATGTTTGTATATACCAAGGAATGTAAAAAGTTGATGTACATTGAGTACAATCTGAGTCGGTTATACATGATTGCTTATTCAGGGACTAGCTAGATTCATCTCAGGCAACAGACAGTATTTATGTATGGGATACAAGTAAACCCATCTCAGACAACAGTTATGCAGACTGGCAAATAGAGATAGCTAGCTAGCTCTAGTTGCATTATTATAACTGACAAACAAAATTGTACCATACATACCCATTACAACAGTTATGTGAGCCTGAGGAAGATCAAACTTAAACCTCATCTCTTGACCTGCCTGCCCATCATTGTCATTGTCATCAGTAAAAGTTCCATCTTGATCTTGCCTAGAGGAAGGCCTGTCAAAGTGGAAGTTCCCTAAGGGGACTGCGCCTGTTTGTGTGCAGCAAAAAAAAAAAGGATGATAACAGGAATTCAGATATGGGGAATCGAACCCCAAGCTGCTGCATAGACAAATATGGTAAACATGAACATAGGATGAGAAGTGGCAATGTTAGCCATTACACCATATTCAATTGTGAATAAGCAGAAGTTATCCTGCCCCCTGATCAGCACACAAAGATTAGTAACTCTGAAAGTAAGAGTATACGTATGCCGGGATTCGACCCAAAGACAACACCGAAAGAAGCAAACACTTGAGGAGAATTCATGGGCTCAAAAGATTGGGAAATGTGTGCAACATGGCTATGAGAGACAAGTGGGGAACACACAAGAAACAAATACTGTTGATGTCGATACTGCCTAGAAGACAGATGTGAAACCCCGAGATTATGTACAGAAGCTGCAGGGCATCAAATAATGAAACTCCAACCTAGAGGAAATGAAAGGGAAAGGGAAGGAGCAACTGCAACAAATGAGAAAGTAATAGAATACATGTCAGCTGGAAGGATTGAGAGGATGGAGAAACACCATTTGAAAAAACACTGGTATATACAGATGGTTCTTGCATAAACAACAGAGATGAGGAAGCAGAAGCTGGAAGTGGACTATAGTATGGAGAAAACAACACAAGAAATAGGGGAGCCAGAGTCCCAGGCATAACCCAATCAAACCAAACAGGGGAGATATATGTCATCCAAAGGGCAGCCAAAGTAACAATCAAAGGGGATGGGCCATTGTGGCACATGGCAAAACCAAGGTCTACCTTGAACAGTCATGTGTGTATTTTATCAAAGTCACCTTCAATTGTCAGAATGGACATGATTTGTCAGCAACCTACTATTAGATGACTAAATAGAAATAAATGAAAACTCTGTTTAACACTAATTGGTGCTAAATAGGATGGAGCAGTATTTAGAATGACTAGAATGGATTGTAGTAAGTTGCACAGTATGATCTGTGTTTGATCAATTATGTTGCAAATTTGTAGCATGGAAAAATATAAAAGATGATATCATCAAAAGGATGGAGTGCCACAGAGCCTGGAGATTGCAAGAAAGACTATTTGGCTGCTCAGCATGCCCACATGTGCATTCTGAAGAAACTTTTAAGCGATCTGCAAGAAAAAAATCTTGGCAAGATGATCTTCCCCAATCTCTTCGAGCCTGAATCTGCAGAGCAGATTTTGACACTTATCAAAGCACCAATGGAGAAAACTATTGACAAATTTTTGGAGTCTTTAATACTGGAATTTGTTCACACATGGTGCACATCTTGTGACACAGTACTCTGAAAGATAGTTATTACCAGTATACCACAAACTCCCATAGTTGAAGGTGTAGACCCCCTTTTACTTGCAATGATATTCTTCTTTTGTTGGAAAAGGTGTGATCTACATCAGTATCCTGAAGTACTCATGCACGACTGAGAGACTTTGACCTCCGGCCAATATGCATCTCTATGGAATGTGAATGGAAAAAGTGTTGTCTTCAATCCCAAGACATACTACCCCACAACAAGGGAGGATGTTGAATGGCCTGTGCTTATTGTTGAGTGTCATGAATGTTCATTGTGGACTCCATATGCATGTCATGGAAAGCAAGTTTCAATGTCATGGCATGCAACAGTCAGTTATCTTGCATTTTTCAAATTTATCCATCTCATTGTGATCCATAGATCAACCATGCTTTGATGCATTTCAGTGGTGGCAAGTGTCCATGCATGTTGCATGCAGAACTGAGTGAAACTGAACTACAACATGTTCATGAACTTTTTGTTAACCAGTTGAAATATTGGAGTGATTATTTGTGCATTAGATGTTGATGCAAATTTTGTTAGCAACTTGTAAATTAAAGCTCACAATATAATAAATATTATAAGCTTTGATTTAGCTACTATCAAATCCTAAGATTGAGGGTTCAAGTTGCATGCAATGCACATCTTTTTAAGTAGTGAAATGCAATAGTTTGTTTGGATTTTAGAAACAGCTTAAATTCACACTGAGTTGAATTAATAAAACTTTGGTTTCTATTCCCAATGCAACTAATAGATTCTCTTGAAGACAACCATGAGCTCTTTAGCCTAAGATGTCCACTCTCTGAGGACTCCAAGCCATGGCAAGCTGATTGCTTGCCCTCGGTCCCCAATTTCTTCACTCTTTTATACCCTTCCTGTTGCACACAGACTATTGTTTTGCATGTGTTTTTGTCTTTCCATGTCATCCATGATTGTGCCATTAACCATACTTTGTTATGGTTTCAGTTTGTTCCACATGAATTCAATCGCTGCCAGGTCCATACCATCTTATTCCCTTTTTCCTACCCTCTCTATCTGTTCTTTTCCTCCCTTTTGGCTCGCATTGGGTCCGTCTGGGTTGTGGTAGGGCTAGTGTCAAAGTTCTGGGGAGGGGAGCACTTAGAGAGCTTTTTCCGGAGCAGTGGGTGTGCTTCCAGCAGCTCGATCATGATCTTTTTGGTTCATGATCTGTGATCAATAATCTCGGGCCAGTAATCTATAATCAATGATTCCATCAATGATCAAAGCTTTCCGAGTTGGCATCACTGCATCGTCGGCTAAGTTTGATTGGATGTTTTTTATGCTTTCCTTCACATAATTTTTGCTGGCAAGCTTTGGGCATCATTGCTTAGTCTGGCCATAGTATTGAGGTAAGTCCAGCCTACAGTTTTTGGCTCTCCTTTTCATGTATTATTTGCTTATAAGTTTTTAGCAATATTTTACATGTATCTTAGAGTTTAGGACCCTGAATAACATTCTTTTGCCTCAGCCCCAATTGGGGCTCTGTATCAATGTACGGAGCCTTGCACCAGCAGGAACTACTCTTTGATAAAGAGCCACATCCAGCAAGAGTTAGTTCATTTAACTCCTACTTTTCTAATTTTAACACTTTTCTAGTAGGCATGAGGAAGAACCAATCTATTTAATGAACTATACCTTGTGCATTCAAATTTCTGGATTTCGTCCTCAGCCTTCTAAAGAGCTTTACTTACCAAGGCCAGGTAGTGACTAGATTACCTGTTGAGATTTGCCTATCTGTCTGTTAAATGAATTGGGTAGGTAAAATCTCAACATCAAAACTTTGCATCTTTTTTTCCACGCATTGCCCAATATTTAATGGAAGAATCGATCAAGGTTTCTGGGGACCTTGATTTTAGCAAATGGAATGACAAGGTAGTGATGAAAGTTTCAATGTGATCAATGTTACTTGGTCTTTTATAGGACAAGGTGACATGTACCACCAGTACAACACATCGTCTTATGATTGCTGGCTACTGCTCAAGTTGTTTGGGGTGCTTGGAGAAATTGAGGAATAAGTGAAGGATTACTTGAAAAGAAGTAGTCTTCAAGCATGACGGCCACTGTCTACTTCTATTGCCACAGAGGCCAACAGATGTGTAGAGCCTGCTACGCCATTGCAAAAAATGATCCAGAGGTCCTGTCCAAGCACATGGTGCACTTCAGGTACCACATTTCGTATCTGAGCATGCCCAGAGATGCAGAAGGCACTGGGAATCAGTTCAAGTGAAGAAGACCTTGCATCAGCGACGGCAGGTGCACAGAGAACCTGAGGACCTAGGAGATCCTGCGCAGCGTGTTTGGGAAGGGTGGCACAATATGGATTCCGATTTGTGCGGTGTTTTGGTCTGAGCAAGGGTGGAAATGTGATTGGTCTGTCAGTGCTATTTAATCTTGAGAAAGAGGATTCAGGGAACTTGATGTTGCCTGTGGAACCTCTCAAAAGGGAGTGGATTTGATCTCAAGGGGTGCAACTGGGTGCAGGCACCTGCTACTATGCATCTCAGCCTTTTGTAATTGTAAAGGCATGGCCAAACAACATCATATACACTTGCAATCAGGTAGCTTAGGCCATAGAGAGGAGCACCGTGCAGAACGGTATGTATGTTCAAATGTTAAGGAAAAATTCTAATTTGGATATAGGGAATCAAACCCCGAGCTGCCACGGAAAACTCAAATCAAGTGATGAGAGGCGGCAATGTTAGCCGTTACACCATGTCCAAATATTTGGTGTGGCCAAAACTGTTGTGATGGAGACATTGTTCTAAGCCTATTGTTGTCATAAATCCCCGAAAGACTGACTGTTCCACTCGAACATCTTTCATTGTACTGATTCTGACTTTGAGTTGGAAGGTGAGCTCCTCTTTTGTTTTAATAGATCAATGTGCTGCGCAATGGAACCTTCTAGAAAGTAGACCAGTTCAACAGATATCAACAAATAGAATAGATTGAAATCAAATCCTGTCTCCAACTCCAACATACCAAACATCATTAGTGTATGTCCATCTGTCAGCATTTGGATCTGTGGGGAATGAAAGTCAGTCCAAAATTGACACATGGACTATGGACAGAGGAATAAGGGGGGTAGGTAGTTAGGCAAAAAGGGCAGAGAATTGAATGCAGAATGGAGTCCTGAAGAGAGAGGAGTCTGGTAATTATCTGCAAAGAGGACCTGCATTTCATCCTCATTTTTGCCCATGTCATTGTTCTCATTTTCAGGTTTTGCATAACTGGTAGTCCTGATTATAGATTTGGTGTCTTTGTACATGCTGAACCTGAGCAGGCAGGGAATGAGGAAGATGTTGCCTGCTTCCTCCAACCTCTGAATTCGGAAGGTGTCTTCCCGATCCTCATTACTACAAATTTGGAAATTGCTTCTGGTGTGGAGCATCATGGAGGCAAGTGCATGCCGCGGCACCTTCACTGCAATCTCGTCCTCTAGTCAGTTGCTTTTGATAAAGATAGAATCAACCTTTTTGGGGACAAAACCTGAGGATAATGACCTTGGAACTAGAATGGGCAAAAGTCATGATGCAATATCTTTGTTGGTATCTATACTTGTTATATTAGCCATCATGATCACTACATAGGGTTATGACTCTGGCTGGCATTGTTTTGCAATTGCTTTCTGCAGCCATAAGTTTTCCTTATCACATTGGCTATTCAATAAGATGCTCTTGCTCTTTCAGTATAGCCTTTGAGATTTTGCAGCTATATGATTAACCAAGTGATACTGGAGTAATGACAGCAGAGCATGGAAAAGAATATCCGGGAAAGCCCATACATGAATATTTGACACACTATCCCTCGAATCCTTCTCTTCTGTTGAATGCGAGAGTACCACAAACTTGACATGATTTCTATGCATTCAGATTTTCTGGCTTTTATGCATGGATTTCATGCATGTACGGATGGATACTTTGCTGCAAATGAGCTGAAGTTGATGCATATATTGTGAAGATGGATCATGGAGGGTGGTAAGAGTTGTCCCAAGAATAAATGCTCTATAATAACTTATGTGCCAGATTAGTAGGGAGAGGTGTTGTTTCAAAGACGGATGCTAGATAGCCTGATTTACTATTTCTGTCACTGATACTTTGAGGGCCTTTTATGGCCCATCATCATGTATCTGTATCAGAACTTGCTGACAAAATGCAACCATCTGCACAAAGGGGATAACTATTTACACTTGTTTCAGCACCATCAATCATTAAACTTGCCCTCCAATCTGGTCTAACTGGATGGAATAGAGGTTTCAGCTTATAGTTTTCAATCAAAAGATGAAGAAGTTGATAAAAAGTAATTCAGTAATGGCAAAGACTTCTAGTTACTTTGCCAGTTGTGTAATTTAGCCAAAGCCTTCAAATATTACTCTTATAGTAATAGTTACTTCTCAGTTTATTTCTTATTTTTCAAATTGTCTTTAGTTTTCAACTGTATCAGAGATATTGAGGCTTATTGCAACAACTCTGCATTGCAAATTTCTATTAGGCTGCATATTGAAGTGAAGACATTTCATCATTATTTGAGATACTAGTATCAGCAGCATAAAGTCTAAATAAGTTTGCATCTTACTATTAGAGTTTATGTTTGTCTTGTAATTTAGCAGAATGTTTTCAATTTGAATGTCCATTTTTAGCTGCACAGTGATCTGGAGACATGTTATAACAATCTGAAATACTAGTATTAGTAACATGAATTCTAAAGACATTTGTTTTCAACCTTTGAAATTTATATCTGGTTTGTATTTTAGCAAAACCTTCACAATATCCAAATGGCCATTTTGAGCTGCATGATATAGTGGTGACCTGTTTAAACAATCTAAAATGCTAGCATTAGTAGCCTAAAATCTAAATAAGTCTTTGTCTCACTTTTTAGATTTACATCTGCTTTGTATTCTAGCAGAACTTTTACAATGTTGAGGTGGCCATGTTCAGCTGCATAGTGAAGTGGACACATGTCAAACTGATCTGAAATGCTAGCATTAGTAGCATAAAATCTAAGAAAGCTAATATCTCACCTTTCAAATTTACATCTGCTTTGTATTCTAGCAAAACTTTCACAATGTTCAAATCAATATTTTGAGCTGCATAGTGAAGTGGAGACATATATAAATGACCTGAAATCCTAGCATTAGCAGCATGATATCTAAAAGAGTTTTATTTTTACCCTGAAAGTTTACATCTGCATTATATGTTAGCAAAACTTTCATAATGTCTAGATGACCATTTTGAGCTGCATAGTGAAGTGAACACTTGTTGAAACAATCTAAAATGCTAGTATTAGCAGTTTGAAGTCTAAATGAATTTGTATCAGACCTTTTAAATTTATATCTGCTTTATACTCTATTAGAATCTTCACAATTTCAAAATGGCCATTTTGAACTGCATAGTGAAGTGGACACCTGTTGAATTGATCTGAAATGCTAGCATAAGCAATATGAGGTCTATATGAGCTTGTATCTTACCTCTTAAATTTACATTTTCATCTGACTGATGTTCTAGCAGAATCTTTATTATGTCCATTTTTAGCTGCATCATGCAATGGAAACTTGTTTAGAAAATCTAAACCTCTTATATTAGCAGCATAAAGTCTTATAAGTCAATGTATATTCCACCTTTCAAATCTTTATTTTGTTGATGTTCTAACAGAACTTCTATCATGTTTAGATAATTATTCATATCTGCATTGCAAGGTGAAGACACATTATAATAATTTGAAATTCCAATATTAGCAGCATTGAGTCTATATTATGAGTGTATACAACCTTCTAAATTTACATCTGCTTTGTGCTTTAGAAGAACTTCTATAATGCTATAATGTCCATATTTGGCTGCATAGTGAAATGGAGACATGTTATAATGATTTGAAATGCTAGCATTAGCAGCTTGAAATCTAACAAAGTTTGTATTAGACCTTTTAAATTTATATCTGACTTGTATTCCAGCAGAATTTTAACAATATCAAAATGGTTATTTTGAACTGCATAATGAAGTGGAGACTTGTTCAACTTGTCTAAAATACTAGCATTAGCACCCTAATACTTAAATAGTAAGTTTGCATCTACCTTTCAAATTTACATCTGCCTTGTATTCCAGCAAAAGTTTTACCATATTTAGCTGGATATTTCCAGCTGAAAAATGAAGTGGAGACATGCCAACACAATTTAAAATTCTATAATTAGCAATATGCAATATGAATGGTTTTATATTTCACCTATTGTATTTACATCTGCTTTGTGTTTTAACAGAACTTTTACAATATCCAAATAACCATGTTGAACTGCATAGTGGAGTAAAGACTTGCTTGAACAATCTGCAATACTACTATTAGCATATAATGTCTAAATAAGTTTGTAATAGATCTTTAAAACTTATATCTGCAAAGTGATTTAGCAGGTGTTTTACAATATCTATAAAGCCTTTTTGAACTGCTAAAGCAAGTAGTGGCCTGCCTTGTAGATCTGAAAATCAGGTTGTAATAGCATGAAACCTGCATGAGTATCTATCTCACCTCTTGAATTTGGATTAGCTTGATGGTCTAGCAAAATTTGCACAATACTTTAATAGCCATTTTCAAGTGCACCCAAGAGACATAAATCTTATTAAAAAAATCAATGGTATTTTTATAAGAAGCATTATGTTCATACCAAGTACATTGCTTCTTGCTCCCTGTCTCAATAAAAATTCAACTGAATTTTGCTCTCCTTTCTTTGATGCTTCTGAAATTTGATCATCAAGCCCTCTGACCTTTTTTTCTAAGATTGACTCTATAAGATCATGAAGAGCAACCAAAAGCAATAAAACAGCAAGAGTTTGGCCAAATGTCCATTGACCTTCACTGTGCAGCTGAAATTGATTAGTATTTTTATTAATAGCCACTTCTATATCCACCAGCATAATAACATCAAATATAGCCAGAGTTCCTAGTCCTGCTATTGTTGTATGAAGTATGACATTGCTTGAAGACTTGAAAAGCTTCAATATGAGGAGTGGCATGGCAAAAAAAAGCAAGAGGGATGAGAAGGTTTAGCATTGGAATCAAGGCAGTGCTGTAAACCAAGAGAGACCATATTCTCAAGCCACTTGATCTCAACTGAACTTGTTTGCCCAATATGAATATTGTTGCAGACAATGAGCACAATCCTGAGCTTCCAAAACCAGCTGGATGGCTCCAAAGCCAAACACCAACAGCAGCCATGAGTGTCAAGTGCAAAGAGCCTATAATAATAACAGATTTTCTTAAGGCTTTCCTTGTTTCATAGATCCACCTTGTTCTGTGTTTTGAAGGAGCATGGCTTGCTAATGGCCTAACTTTCTCCTCTTTTAACTCATCTTCAGTGTGACAGATGTTATTGGCCCACCTTCTGTGTTTTGGAGGAGCATGGCTTGCTAATAGCCTAAGTTCCTCATTATATTCATCTTTAGAAAGGTTGGTTCTCTGATAGATGTAGAGTAGGAAGTATATGAAGAGGTTGGTGTTGTTCATCCAACTGAGGTCAAGAACAATTGATGCATGGTAATCAGAGATGCCGCGGTTACAAGCTTGTATGATGGTTGATATGAGGATGGCAAAGGCTGTAATGAGAATGGTGGTGGACTGTTTCTCCAGTTCATCGAGTTCGGTGGGGGTGATCCGCCTATCTTTGAGAGCCCAGATTGCTGGTACAAAACTGAGAAGATTCTGCGCATAAATGGCAATACGAACACCAATCCCAGAGACATCTGGATTGGCGCTAACTGTAGGGCAAGAAGTTGACATACTGAATGGAAGAAAGGTCGAGAGATGGGGAGAGAACGACAGAAGTTTGCATCAGTGTGGACGAGGATGCCGCCGCAGCCGAGCTCAACGACGAGCCACGAACACGTGATCTGCTGTTTTCATGCTGTTATGGACCTGGCACGGGGGAAATAGAGAGTGCCCATATCCAAATCCCAATTCTGGTTTTTAGGCACTGTTCACCCCTCATCCTCGACTCTGAAGCCAGTAAGGTCCCGACTGATCGTCTGACCCAGCGCAGAAATACCCCTTGACGATCCCGTCCTCCAGACTCCTCTCATATGCCGCTGACCACAAACAGCACGAGTTCTGGCTATGCGCCTCCAGACTCGTTATTGTCTGTCGTACCTATACACTAATGGCGCTTGGGGTTGCTTGCCGGCGATATCGTACGGAGGCTGACGGAGGCGGAGGCGGTGTGCCCGGATGTGTGGTTTGGGGATGGTACGGGTGTAGATAGAAGGGGAAATCATCAAAAAGAAAGAAAGAAGAGCTTAACTTGAGCAAATCTCGCTCAACGTTCGAAAATCATTGATGCTGCGCCTGTATTGAATCGCATGGTCGTTTTATCCTGGGAAGTCAACCAATTGGGATAAAAACCTGACTTTCATGAGACCAGAACCATGTTGCACCAGACATAAAATTAGGGGTTCGAGTGTGGAACAGTCTCTCGAACGACAACGATATTTTCATGCAGTGGAATGCCACATTCGGATATGGTGTAATGGCTAACATTGCCGCCTCTCGTAGATCTGAATTGAGATACAATTGCAAGTACTTTCTCGAAATCGATTAGCTTGGGCCTCAGTGTTTGATTTTCATTGTGTTCTCTCTTGAGGAGCCACCCAACTTGCACAGCTTACATATGGCTGTCTGGCCTAGGATATCAATTGCGAGCATGCTTGTATTGATACTTCTTGAAAGTCTTAAAATCAATCTATTGATATATGACGTTGATTGTGTTCATTCATTTTGCGAGAACATTACGAAAAAAGCTGTAAATCGGTACAAAAAGGGATACATAATAGTCGGGAATGGCTACGGATAAGATTCTAACACAAATAAAAATCCGGACTCGTATAGCGCAGTAGTGTCACTACAATCCTGATGCAAGAAAAAATAAATAAAAGGGAATTTCAAAATTATTTCGAGTCTGAAGAGTCGGGCTGGAAACGGAGCCCAGCAACAAGGACCGTTTTCCAAATCGAGCCAACCTCGGATACTTTGCTCGACGAGATAGCGTGGTCTGGAATGGGTTCGTCATACGAGAGACCGTCTAGTTCAGCTGGGACTCCCGTGTCAGTGGTAAACATTCCCCAGGGATGGCCCTTCCTGGCTGACGAAAAGACGTTAAAATGTACCTGGGATGTGCAAAACCGACAAAGTCAGAGAAATCAAAAACCGAAAAAAAGATAGATCATGCCTGTCTATCAGGACGATTGTTGCCCACGAACAGCGCATACTCTTGAGCTTCGAGGGTACCGACAACTAGAATTGAGGAAACCATCAGTCATCGAAGACAAATGCGTGAAAGAATGTACCCAAACACAGATCTCCCTTCTGGATATGATGCATGGGCCCATATATCTGCATGATCGCATCAACGTTGGCATTGAACCACGTCCTCGCCACCTCTAAACACTCCATGTAACGATAAATTGTCGATTCAGTAAACATGTGTGCCGTCTTGTTGTGTCCACTGCAAAGTGGGAACGAATACCGGCGGGCGACATTTTGCCTGGTGGATGAATTGAAATCAACGAAACGGAGAAAACGTAGGAAAGTAACCACTTACGAAGACACCGCCCTGCCCTTGCATTTCTTGAACAACTTGATCAACGCATCACGACATTTTTGCACAACGTTTCTCCTATCCTGGCGCCGGCTCCTGGACGACACCCGCCCATACCCATAAAGCGACGGTAACCGACGGACTAGGCTCTCCCGACTCTTTTCCGGCGAGAAAGAATCGAACAACGTGATGAACTTTCCCTCCGGTTAGTGTAAATACCCTACGGCGCCAAGCTCGACCTGTGTTGGCTCCCAGAGCGGCAGAGTCACTGTAGTAAGAGATGTAAGTACCCGCAAAAGGAGATGAGGTACAGCTTACATGAAGGATGGAATTGATGACTCAAGGACAACCGATAGCTCTGCTCATCCTTCATTAGGTCGATCCTCTCATCCTGCGACACAGGACCATCGTACTGCCCCAGTTCTTCGAGGGAGCTTTTCGCTGGGGGGAAGGAGTCCGAAGGCCTCATGCCTGCGCCCTGTGACATACGCAGCGCGGGCAGATCCTGTGAGTGGTACAGCGGGGATGGCGATGGCGATGGCGATGGCATGGGCATGGACAATGGCGTGGGTGAGAATAGTGACGCGAGTGATGCGCCGGGGAAGGGAAACGCGACAGCGAGCGTCGGCGTCAACCTCAGCATAACCGCACTCTCCCCCTTGCCAATACCAGCCATCTCTATCCCGCTCAGCCCGGGCACAACAACCTTCTCTCCTCTCTCCATTCCCCATCCCACCTGCGTCAAGACGCTATACAACATCTCCATCAACTCGCGCTGGTCCGCGCGGCGGCCGCGCTCTGACTCCAATAAGTTGCGCAGGACGCAGATCTGTACCTCCACGTTGAAAATGGAGAGCGCCTCTCTGAGGTTCTCGCGACAGGCGCGGATCTGGTCCTGGATCTCGTCGCGGTTAAGGTACTGCTTCAAGAGAGACCGGTATACTTGTTCGAGGAGGAATAATCGAACGGTGTCGTAGTTTCTATGGAAGGTGAATAAGTATCGAGTTTATATCTGATAAGACGAGGATAGAGGCACTCTAGTCAGACCCCTGCAGGGTATATGCGCGAGGAAAGCTCAAGCGCGCCAGTATGGATGCAAAAGACGAGAAACACGTACTCCGTAAACTTGGCAATGGGGGCCTGAAGCTCTTTGTCGACCTGGTCTCCGGCATCTTTAACAACATTCCTGATGGAGAGGAGGATGTCTGCGCAGTGCTCGGCCAGCTGGAGACACTCTAGACGATTCGTCTACGCAAGTCCTCGTCAGCTAGAACAAGGACGGGGGGAAAGCACACGCACATCAACCAATTGCAACGCGTCCCATATATCGAGGAGGACATGGGCGGCGGGAGCGAGACCTGGGACGGGAACGGAGTCGAGAAGGGTGACGCTGGTAGCCAAGACCTCGTGTGCGACGTCCGCGGCCGTGCCTAGGACAGACATGACCGCTTGAATGATTCTCTACATGCTCGTCAGTCTCGCGCCTTGTCACGAAATCCGAACTGACCTCGCGGGTATGCTTAAAAACCTCTGTCTGCGCCTCGGGAGCTGTGTTCTTCCATCTGGACGGATCCCACCACGACCGACGCTCCTCGACCTGCTCAGTCCCGCCTGGCCAAATGGCAAGGCCCCCCATCGGTGGCGGTGAGATCTCGCTACGACGCTTCGGGCTCGCCAGCATCACACTATCGATGCTGTCCTTTCCCTTGTCGTTGCCATTCGCGCCGGCGCTCCCACAGATGAAGAACGCGGGCGGCTGGTCAGTGAACTCGGGAGCAACGCGGTTAAGCGGGAACGCGAATGGGCCCGTGGCGGACGAGGGGCATGAGGAGATGGCGCAGGGAACCTCACTCTCCTTCGTAATCTCGAGAATAGGCACTGTACTTTCGATCGACGATGGCTGCTCCGCAGCAGGCACGAGGGTGACAGTAGTTAACTTCTCCTTCTCTGTGGTCTCCACAGGCATCGATACAGCGCCCGTGGGCATCGGCAAGACATTTGGGTAATGAACGGCGAGACCTTCATCTTCTGCGGGCTGGGTCGACAGCGCTATGTCTCCGAAGGAAGGAGTGAAAGGAGAAAGAGGTTTTGCGACATGCTTGGGCTCAGGAGATGGTGCCAAGCCGGTCTCAAAGAGCACAGGTGGGCAAGCAGAGGGAAGTACATCTGCAATGACCGTGGGCACGAATTCATTAGGGGGTATCGATGATACTGCCTCTTGCGTGGATATAGATGGAGACGGAAAGGTCACAGCGCATGTCGCGAGAGGTGCGGGCACCGACTCTGACGTAGAGTGGTGTACAACAGATTGTTTTCCAAGCCACGAGTCGATCTGTTTAGGTGCTTGCTCCAGTGTAGAAATGGATACTGCGCGTTCCGAATGTGGGGATGGGCGCTATAGATAAGCGAAGAGGCTGTTTGAAGCCCTCTGCAAACGGGGTCTCTAATGAAGTCAAGTGCTCATGGGGCGCGTGTTCAAGGTTATGCACCTGGCCATGCGTTTTCATTGAGGCCTGAGCGATAGATTTGATACAATTCGGCATCATGAACTTGAATTCGGAAACAACGAACCCTCCACGTTTTTGTCCAGTTCAAGTTTTGTTACCCTTTGAGAATGATAAGACTGATACATTCACGAGTATCAAAAAAGACACGGGAAGTTGCAAAGAAATCAGAGGGTGACATACTATGCCTGACAAGTAGTCAAACTAGTCAAGTTTCAAATAAACGTTGCTTGTGTGAGGATCGGATTTAATTTGGCAGTAGGCAGTAAAATCATCATAACAACACGCGTTCGCAAGCTCGGCATCTTCGTCCACACTTTTAATCAATGAAATATATATTCACATCCAAAATCTAGTTTGTAGGCACTGTTCGCCCCTCGTCTCCATCCAGGTCCGCGGACTCCTCTCGTCTGACCGCTCGACTCTGAAGCCGGTACGGTCCCGTCCAATCGTCCCTAGCGCAGATATACCCTCGGCGATCCTGTCCTTCAGACTCATCTCCTCTATTGCCCTGTCTGACCGCAAACAGCACGGGTTCCGGTTATGCGCCAGCAGACTCGTTATTGTCTGTCGTACCGTCAAAAGCTGAGGCAAGCTATTTTACGAGTGCTTCGCCAGCCATCAACCCCATGCACGATAAGTCCATAGCGCAACGTGAACTGGGCAAGGCATATCAGCGGCATGTGGCCCATGCATTTGCCTACACGCCTCTCTGACCGCCCGACTTTGAAAACCCTAGTCTCGTCATTCTCTGGCGTCCCTCCCCCAGTGTTCACCAGACAAGGCCATCCCGCCCACGCCACTGCTCGGTGTGACTGAGAAACAGAGAGGGCAGAGGGCAGCCGATAATATGAGTGGAGTAAGGTTGGTGTCTAGAGGAAATTCAGGGTAAGGGAAGGACGGGAGACGGAGGAGAGGCGGCGGAGGAGAAGAGAGGAATGGAATTGATTGGATATGTGTGAGGTCTGAGTGCTTTCTTTCTTCCTGGGGTATTCCATCATGAACTGACATGGCACTTTTTTTCAGTTTTTTTTTTTTAAATGCATTTCAATGGGTTTTGAACGTTGTAGTAATTCGACATTTTCGCGTTCGGATGGGTGGGCGTTTGTGGGTACTGAGGAGTAGAAGAGGGATTTAGAAAGCAAATTGATAGGAAGTGAGTGGTCCTTGAATATTCCATCATATCGACGTTTTTCCGTATTCGCGGCAGCTCGGGCCCCGTATCCGAACTCAGAAAGCACCGATAGTTTTCGAGGGGCCCCACCTATATGACTTGCTAGTTTCTGGCCTAGGTTATTTATTATTTTTGAACGTGTGTATGATATCATATGATATGATCCCATCAAATCCACTCCCCTTTGAGAGGTTCCACCGGAAACTCTGCAACATCAAGTTCCCTGAACAAAGTCTCCACCGCCTCTCGGCTTTCTTCTTCCTCAAGCTCAGATAGCGCTAACAGACCAATCAAATCTTCATGCTCACTCAAATCCAAGTACACACTCACCTCTGCCCCTGCCCTCACCCAAACTCGTCTCCAACCCTCCTCGCCAGCGCTCGTCGCAATAAACAACACTTCTGCTCCTTTATAATCCAACAACTCCGGCATCTCACACCTCACGAACCGCAGTCCATATTTCTCCCTGCCCCTCGTGCCGCCTTTCCCAAACACACTGCGCAAGATCTCTTCAGGGTACTCAGCGCCCTTGCTATGCACCTGCTGCGGCCCCGTCGCCGGTGCAAGCGGGTTCTTCACCTGCAGCACGAATGACGCAGCCTGCCCGATCCCCAGCTCCTTCTGCACGTCCCCGGGCACCTTCGGATGTGAGATGTGGTACCCGAAGTGCGTCGTGCGCTTAGACGGGACCTCCGGGTCGTTGTTCACGATGGCGTAGGCGCCCCTCGCAGCGAGGCGCGCGGCCTCTACATGTCGCGTGCCTTTGAAATCGTGCTTGTCAGTTCGCCGTCGCCTCGGAACGAAGGAAAAATTACAAGTGTTTTACTCACCGCGTGTCTTGGTTTCATATGTTCTCTTACCAAAGCTCTGTTCGAGCTCATGCAGATCGTCCCCGACGGACGTAACCGTCGCCCAGAAAGTCTGTCTGCGGCCTCTGCCTGCCCCGCCGACCTCCGAATCCGGGAGGTGCTTCTTCCCGATCGTCACTATCCTATAGTGTTTCTGGCGTTCGTCGAGCGTCGTGGAGATGGGCGCGGGCACGGCGTCTGCGCCCGCCGCGAGGACCTGCATTTCGCTCTCGTTTCCATTCGTGTCATCAGGTTTTTCAGGACTAGAAGTCCCCGTAGTGGACTTAGTATCTTCGTGCACGCTGAACCTGGGCGGACGGGGGACGAGGAGTATATGCGTGTTTCGTACGTCCTCGAGCGATTCGGCGCTCTCGTGTTGAACTCTTGGACGATAGAAGAAGTAAATGTGACCGCGCTCGATGACTCCTTTTCAATTGATTTATCAATGTTCCTCGGGAGCAAAGTATATTTCGCTACCTGATGTATTGTCCATCCTAGCCTTCTTTGGCGCTGGTGAGGCTTCCTTGTCTGTTTTTTCTGCGCCTCGTTTGACACCTTTATTCTTTCGGCCTTTTGAAGGCTTGAAGTCGGTCTTCTTGCTTTGCGCCTCCTTTGGACCGGGTGCAGATGTGGTTTGACTACGAGTTCGTGCCATATGGGTGATAGCAGCCTGAGATACTCGATTGCAACTGAAAATATATACATATACATTTCGTCTTCGTCAGAATATGACATCAACTTTGACGTTCATTGAACAGATAAGATAAGATGAATCTCGCTGATCGTAATTCGGTCCAACTTCTTATTTCCGCGGACAATGTCCCATCCAGCTTCACTGACAACGCTCGACAAACTGAAGAATCTTCAATTCGACAAAGTGATAAACGAAGACCCACTTACGCACAGCTTGACGCTCCTTGGGACCTTTCCTGGCACAGATGACGAACAAGAGCGTGTTCTGGCAATTGTGAGGGTGGAGAAGACAGCCTTGGACCCGGAGACGGCAGGGAAACTGTTTGCTGCCGACGGACTGGTGAAAAAAGTTGCGTTTGAAGAAAGCACTGATATCGTGAGTACAAAGTTCTCTTTCTGAGCGACGGTTTTTTGTCATGATTCGAAGCCATTTCTAGTATACTTGGCTGTTTGGGTGGTTGGGCGAGGATCGAGAAAGAGATGTCAAGATTAACGTTGTCTGTCCTGCTACGGAAGTCCATGTACGCAAGGTATAGGTTTAACAAGTCTTAAACAATACCACGTCTGACGTGAAATGCAGTACACTAGGCAAGCCATAGTGATGGTGAGGGAAACGCCGGATCTGTATGAAAGTATCGTCAAACCATATATTGCGGCCTTCCCCAAGTCGCGGACCCAGTGGTAAGACCCATGCAGTTCTTTTAGGAACGCGCAAGTAACGTATCCTGCATAGGGTCGAGAACATCCTGCTGGGGTTGTCGGAACAAGAAAAGGTTCTGTATTCTTCCCCAGATTTCATGATTCTACCCGACATGAAGTGGGATCTCACGACGATTTCATCGCTGTACCTCGTGGCACTTGTTCAGGACAGGAGAATTCGAAGTCTCAGGGACCTCAGGAAGCAGCACATCCCGCTGCTCAAGACGATACAACGCGAAGGAGAGAAAATCGTAGAAGAGAAGTGGGCATTAGGGAAGGGGTCGCTTAGGATGTATATCCACTATCAACCAAGTTACTGTGCGGATCTCCCCGCCTCCCTCCATCCGGTCCGACGTTGAGACACTCCACAGATCATTTCCACGTACATATTGTCAATGCTAACCAAGCTGGGATGATGGGTATGGCTGTGGGCCAGGCACATCTGCTTGACGATATCATTTCGCTAGTGAGTTATTCCCGACAACCAATGCTTGACTCCTGGTTCTTGGCCCCGTATTCATCTTCGTTTCAGTTGGAAATAGAGCCCGAGACCGGACCTGCTACTTTTGAAAAAATGGTCTTGACGTACGGCCTCGGCGATCAGCATGGCTTGTTCGAGGCGATGCGGGTAGCATCTGTCTGACCAAGGAGTAATATAGATAGTGACTCTGATGATTCAACGCCATTTTCTCTTGCCCGAATCGAAGCCAGTGTCGGAGTCAAATTACGTATGTTCTCATGAAGCTGTGCGCATTTCTTCACACTATGCGGCCGCGGGCCAGTTCTATCGTTAACATCGTGAACTCAACGAAATCGCAGAGAAGAAACAGATACCCATGCCGTGAGGGGAGGCCCAGCTTCGATATCAAATCTGTCATGAGGCTATGTACCTTCCGCCCTCGGCTCGAGCGGAAAGAACTTTGAGCGTCAATGAAATTTACTAAAAATAGCATTGTTTGCTCATCAATCAATTTGAATTCGAAACGATACGACTGGGAGCAACTTGTTGACGAACCCGCCCCTGCTTTTGTTGACGAACGACCCCTTGCTTGTCATATAAATACCTCGTTGAACTGTCGACCTTGAAGCTTGAAAGATTGACGGACCGCGTGATGCACAAAGTTCTCTCTTATTCATCTACTTCCTTATGGATTCTCTCCGTATTCGCCTCTTCAGAACCTGTTCAAGAACCTTTGATGTATGGGTCTGTACCCTCAATCGCCGCTTGGGACAGGCTGAATTCTTCTATCGGTGGTCGCCTCTTTGATGGCGTTCCCTTCGCACAACCTTGCTACATAGCAGGATTTGATTCTCCTGAATGTCTCGTTGTTCGCTCCAGTTATCTTGATGAAGGTATTATTTGTGATAATCCCTAGTTCGCTAAACTAACTATGGATTGAAATTCAGTGGCACGAACAAATGTTCCTGGAGCCTATATTCAAACTCAATGGGAGACATGTCAAACGGCCAAAGACGATCAATGTCTGCTCGATTCCACGAATCCCAATGCCCGAGAACCAGCCTTGCCGCCAAGGCAGTGTAAGCTTGGAAGCGTTCCAGAACATTTCGTGAGCGCATTAACCCACCTTCTGGCTAGAAGTTTCTCATCATTCGGCCATCTCCATGATGTAACAGATCGAGATTCATACAGCTGAAGATGTCGCAGCAGCATTCCAGTTCTCCAAACAGACTAAAGTGCCTCTGGTGATCAAGAACACAGGTGTAAGTCGCCATGCACAGGTCTTCCTGGACTTTCCGATTCAATCATTCAACAGCATGACTACAAAGGTCGAAGCAGTGATCCTCATTCTTTAGCTCTCTGGGTATCTATTGTCGTCTTTTTCTCAATCGAATAGCGTTTCACTGACCGAAAAACAATATTCTACAGACCCACAAGCTGAAAAACGTAAGTTTTTACGAGGTACACTGCCAGTCCTGTTAACATCGTATTTTTAAGATAACGTACGACCCAGCATTTATCCCAAAAGGCTGTTCTCTGCCGCCAAAGTCAGGAGTGACATTTGGTGTGAGTTTCCTCACCTTTTCGTCATTCTCGTCTTATCCATACGATCAGGCCGGTGTCCAATGGGGAGAAGCTTACGCTTTCGCCGAGGCCAACAACATCACAATTGTTGGAGGTTCGTAATTATGTGAATTATGGTCCTAGGGCTGATCTCGTAGCAGGAAGTGATCGATCTGTCGGTGTCGCAGGTGGATGGCTTCAAGGTGGTGGACATGGTGCCTTGTCCAACACTATGGGACTCGGCGTTGATCGAGTGGTGAGTAGATCCAACATGATTGAAGACGCGGATTACTTGAGTGACATCTTTACTTTTTTTTCAAGTTGCAATACAAAGTTGTGACTCCAGATGGTGAATACAGGATCGCGAATGATTGCCAGAATGAGGATCTGTTTTATGCTCTTCGTGGAGGTATAATCTGCTTTCACTAATCTTATCTCAACAGACCTTTCTTACTCCCTATTGCAGGCGGCGGTGGAACGTTTGGTGTCGTCCTGGAGGCTACTGTTATGGCCTCACCCCAAGTCACTCTGCAGGCTATCATTGTATCTTTCACCCCAAATACCGCGCGAACGCGGGAATTGTGGAATATTCTCGCAGACAACGGTCTTAAGTGGGCAGACGAAGGATGGGGAGGATTTTCGACATCTGGTGTCGCGATTATGATCAACCCGCGTTCTAACAAGGAAGACGCTGCGAAATCTATGGACCCTTTGATCCAGTTTGGAAAAAGTCTTCAAAGCGAAGGCGTAGAAGGTGCTCAAACCATCGTAACCGAGTTTCCGAGTTGGGGAAGCTTTTTCAATACTTTTACAAAAGAACATGTTGCTGTGCGTCTCCACATTCGTTTTGTGGCTCAAAAATTTGAATGTCCCCAGGTCGTTGGCTCAAGCCTTGCGCTCGCATCACGCCTAATTAGCAAGGACAACTTCAAAACATCCTCTGACCGATCTGCACTCGTCTCGGCGCTCCTTTCTGCCGACGCCGCCACTCCAGGTCTTATCATTTTGATCAGTGCTCCGTCATCATTCCCGTATACGAGAAAAACTAGTGTTACTGATGCCTGGAGGTCCAGTCTTTACCATATTACAGTCGTTTCTGCGTGGAATTGGGATGCGACTATCGAAGAAAGGAGGGGCAACTACTCCGCTGTGAGTCGGTCGATTGACCATCTCAGGAAGATCACACCAGATGCGGCTTATCTTGTAAGTCTGTCTTTGGTCCTCGTACCTTGATAATTGATCACTCTCTAAAGAATGAAGCGGATGTGTACGAGCCTAACCATGAAGGTACAGTGTATTTGCTTGAATGTGAATCCATTTATTTCCTCTAATATTCTTTCTTCAGTTGCGTTCTGGGGCAAACACTACTCAGAACTGCTTAGGCTAAAAAAGAAATTGTACGTGGTGAAAGTTATCGGTTACACACAAGAAACCTATTGAAAATCTCTAGTGACCCTGATCATTTGTTAGATTGTTGGCAGTGTGGTAGGTCCCTTTATCTCATACTCTCAACTGTACTAATAAACTCTCTAGTTGGGTGGAATCCCAAGTCTTCCCGTTACAATTGCTACTTGGAACTACCTTCCGAGCCCATCTCACACGAAGAACTGTAGACAAAAATCATTGGTGTTGATGTACCATGTCATCTATTTATGGACTGTTCTCCAATCAAGTCTGCTAATGACCATTGATATTTTCACATCATTGATGCCGGAAACCGTGCGTAGTACAACATGGGTTGTAACAATTCCGGCGACACATAACTTGTACAAGGACACGAAATTGCCAAGATATTACGACTACATTACTTTATGAAAATCTTAGGGATCTCACTAGCGCTTGCCAAGTCGACATGAAATTGAGATTGAGAATTTAATCGATAAATAGTAGGTGGTCTTGATTTCCTCCAAAACATCCATGCATCTAGTATATCCTATCGCAACACAGAACACTTCAGACTCCCAGACAAAGTGGTACATAGTTACTTGCCTTTTTGGTCCCAAATATCAAGCCG
The DNA here is from genome assembly GCA_017657235.1 of Termitomyces sp. T73sscA. Lineage (NCBI taxonomy): Eukaryota > Fungi > Basidiomycota > Agaricomycetes > Agaricales > Lyophyllaceae > Termitomyces > Termitomyces sp. T73sscA. The sequence continues at coordinate 14,349 of JAGGAP010000301.1, read as the reverse complement.
TTCAGGACAGTCACTGTTGAGTGATCTGTATGTCATTTACAACATCAAATTAAAAGAGGGCTTACAAGATGAGAGTACTACACTGCACGTGGTCACAGTGTTGGTCACCCGGGCAATTACATAGGAATGTACTCTGATAATAAGCATTATCAGTATTTGATATTTCAATGAATGGAATTCGGATACCCAATCACAGCGCCCGAGATAACAGTGAAGAGTACCAAACGAATGAAGGTGGAAATACACATGATTTTGCTGTGTATGAAGTTTTGACGCAATAATAACACCGAGTGACGATGAAATAAGATCGCCATGTAGACTGAAGTAAGAAGTTCTATAAGATATCTCTTCCAGACCCAGAGTTGCTCACACTCCAATGGAAAAAGAACAATAGCCGATAGAAGTATCATGATCCCGGTTGTTAAGTACCTGCGGTCATCGTTTTATTATAACTTCTAGGTCACACTACCCTCACTTACAGCCCATGGCTATTGATAGTGCAGAATAGATGGCTTGGATTGCGGACTACCATTGACGGGTCTTGGATCACCTGGCACAAATCATTGTCATTATTTGAATCAAAATCAAACTTGTTATTGGGTTCACCGCTAGGGACTCTGTAAGCATAGCAACAAAAACAGCCCATGGAAAGAAGACAAGCTGGATGGTTATGAGAACTTGCAACCTGAATGGTTTATTCTATACTCACAAAGTTCTCCATCGTTCTATTGACTTCCCTGCCAGAATGAATAGTCGCACGTATTTGAAGAGCAAACTGGGGCAGAATTAGCAGTAGCAGGATCGAATGTCCAAAAGAAAGTCACATCAATAGTGAAACATGTAGATGCGACGATACAGCTAATACTGTTCAGTTCAAGCGCTGATACCTTAATCTGTGACTTACACCAATGGTGTTGATGTAGTAAGTATTCCTTGCAAAATGCATAATCCGAAAGGCGGTCGAGGTCCCGTTTGTCGTCCCAGAAGAAGAGTGTACGAAGCTGAATAAAGTATCCATGAGATGATAAGGCTGAACCAGATTTTCTTTCGTGGAACTTGAGACGAGATCAATGGCGGCGCCAAAACAGCAGTATTGATGAAGACCCCGAGAAACGCGAATGTGTTGAAAACGACGATCTTGGTATGCAGGTAGGGATCATTGAGCTCTTCATATAACAAAGTGGACTCCATCCGGACGGCGGTATGCGGGTCGAGCCTTGTAACAGGGAAGGGGCCCTGGCCTACATAATGGAACCATGGGGGGGAATAAATAGAGTTCTCACATGCCCAAGGCAAATGACATCGGACAACAGGTCATGTTGAATGATCTCTCTACCGCTGTAGAGCAGGAACAATCAGCATGACAATTTTCAATTGAAAGAAAGACTATCCAGATATACCAGAAACACCGAAGGATTAGTTGATGTGTTACGATAAACAGTTTTGGCAACGGTTGATTATTCACCATATCGCTGTGAGCTGAAACGGCAGGCATGTGGCAGGCGTTGACATCTGAATCAATTGCTGTGGGATTTGATTTGTTTACTCCAAGGAAAAATCTGCCTCGATATACTTATACACTGTTAGCTAGTCAAGTCGGAAAAATCCCTGATGCCATATCAGGCTCAAAACCGGATTAGGTCAAATCAGGTTCCAAAAGCTTCTTAATCAGGCCTGATTAGATAGGCACAAATTATGTAATTGCTACAATTATGCGGTAGCCAAATTATGCAGTAGCTTCAATGTTTGATTTCTATAGATGTGGAAGGCCCTTGACATAGACACAATAAGCTGTTTTTCAACAGAGCAGAATGTTCTTATGTACCAATTTTAGATGGCAATCTGTAGAAGTCCTTCAGCATGTAGAGCCTGAACAGACCTCTACAAGATTCATCAATTAACAGAATTCCTTGGAGAATGATCATAGCGAGCAAGTAAGGAACACTGGTAAGTTTAGTGCACAAAGTTTTACTTCCATTGAATCATTCATTGATTCTATTTGAACTTTAAAACTCATTCTAACATTCCTGCCTTGTCCTGCCCACCTCATTTTATTCATCAACACAATTCAAGCTCATTGTCATCCATTTCTAGAATAACAAACTACATAGCAACAACCATACATTGCAGTCTCTAATTGCTGCTATGAACATATTAGCAAAACCTTTTCAAAGGTGTATGTAGTTGATGTTGAGATACATTTGCTCACATATGTATTGGGAGTCAGAAGTCAGTCTTTTTTAACTCAAGAGGGCAATAGTTCTCATGAGGTCCCAATCTAATCAGGTTCCTGTAAGAGCAAGGCTTAACATCTGTGGAACTTCTTCTACAGAGCAAGCAACAAGCAAGAGTCAAGCAGGCACAGAAACAGGCAAGAGTCGGGCAAGGAGCAGGTAAGGCAAGCAGATGAGTGGATGTTGCTAGAGAAGCTTATTGTCAATTCAATGGATAGACCAGGAGATACTGCTATTGTTCAGCCTGGAGATATTCTATTCCACAGGCTGCCTTTATATATTATATTGATGGCTGTGCTATTACTAATACTATTTAATTAATTGGGCCTTGGTATGTACTGTAATGGAGTATAATTAACAATTATCAATGCTGAGTAAGGTCCATGCATATGATTCATCAAGGCTGACTACTGGAAAACAGAAGAGGATAGGGTGGGCTGAGCAGTCATTCAGAAGTGCTAGAAGTGGGTGCATCATTGGACTAAGCTCAGAATAGTGTTGGACACAGTCAAAAGACCAGTCTCCATACAGCTCCCACCTGATTTCCAGGAGTGTATCTTGTTAGATCTGAACATTGCCACTGTATAAAGTAATCTGATTAGACCTGAGCTGGTCTGATCTGGTCCTCAGGATTTTTCTGACAGATAACACATTCAAGTTGTATGGAAAAGATATATAAAGATTCTGTATAAATTTCTCCAAAGTTAAATGCTGAACAAAAATAAGTTTTTTAGTCAGTGCATCAACAACATGATGTGGTTAGAGGGACTGTTGACATGTCTTTGGTCTTGCTTCTACTTGCATTTCTCAGCATAACAGGGAATTAGAAATTTTTTTTACAACTATTGAGCACTATTTAGCATTGACTTCACCTAGTTTAGCATTATATGCATTGGATTCAAAGTAGGTGAAGGTCAGAAAGAATGATGTGCAATAACAACTGTCACATGCTCAAAATAAGTCCCTCCCTCATTCTTCTTAGCTCAACACACTGAAAGTATCCATCATTGGTGTTTAAAAGTCTGAAGCTTCTACTACAAGCTGTTTTCTGTGACTCAAGTGTGACCCACAGCCTGGAACTGGCAGGTTGCCAATGACCATCAGCACAATTTATGATGTGCAAGGCCAGTCTTAAGTTCTACTGACTTTGGCCACACATGTAGGGTGTGTCCTTACTAGGCAGATAAAGTGCCTAGATATACTTCAGAGCTAATCCACAGTGCTTCAGTGGTAGAAGAGTGCATCAGGATTTTGAGGAGTACTGAAGCAGCAAGAGTTGAGCTTGGAGGCTGCAATAAATGCTTTAAAGTGAGCTAGCAAACTCCAGAGCAAAGTAGCAATAAAAATCAAGGGCACATAGCAAGGCAGAGCTAAGGTGTAGTCAAACAGAGATGGTTGTGTCAGGGTTTCACTCTTTATTTCTTCTCTATTCATTTCCTTATTTCTTTCTTTATTCTTCTATCTTACTGCTCATATTCTTTCAACTCTATTTATTGATACTACTTTCTGCCTCTGAGGTGCTCTAGTTCTCCAGTCATCCTCCAGACAAGTATGGCTCCTTAAACACTGCCTACAGAAAGCTTACATGAATTGGAGTTTTCCTTTCTGACTTTCAAAATCTGGAGTTTCCCTGCCTTTCTTATATAATCTCTTTTTTAAGCCAATTTTGGAGTTTTTTACTATTTAGATTAAGGTTACAATTTTCTGTTGTTCTGTACAGTTGTTTCCCATGCTTCTAAGGCCCCAGAAGCATCAGTCCTGGCATAGAAAATTCCCAGACTTGTTCTTTTGGATCTCCCTCTGCTAGGTGAGTAGTTATAGTGATATTGTTGGTATATACTCTAATAAACTTTGGATCTCCCTCTGCCAGCAGTGTGACTGAGCTATAGCCTCCAGAGGTTGCCCTTACAGATTGAGTTGTGGGCTGGGGCCAATTACAAGTGGAGGGAGACAAATAGTTGTATTAGACAAAAAAAGCAGAGACTTAATTAAATTAAGGAAACCAGGCATGATGTAATTTGAAGAAAGTAGAGACAAGAAAGAGGCAAAACAATATGATGAGGGTTGAAATGATGGAAGAAAGTCAATACAAGATAAAACAAATTGGAGCAAGTTAGGAGTACAATGATGAAACCAAAAATATGCTAAGTGCTGTCTGGATAGGTGGTGACTCAACTTTTTGAGTAAGTAGTTTTGCAAGAGTCCTGGACAGGTCCCAGAAACTTGCTCTAAAATTTGAAGCTTGTTGGATAAGCTATAAACCATCAGTTGCCAAGAGAGGTCAGCAAGAAATGCTAAGGTAAAGCAGCAAGAAAGGGCAAAGTGCTTAGCTATACAGAGCTACTAAATCCTAGCTATAAGTGCTAGGTGCAAAGGTTTATAAGTGAAGCACCAAGGCATTGGCAATGGAAGGCTAGAAGTGCCTGTATAGCACTGTGCAAGCTAAGAAAAGAGGTGCTAAGGAATGAGCACACAGAGAGAGAAAGTGTTAAAACAACTTGAAGGAGTAAAGTTGCTTAGAGATCTGAACTCTGGTGAAGACAGTTGTGGGCAGAAATGTGTACGATTTCTTCTGTGTTTAATACTAACAAAAAGTAAAGTATTTATACAAAATAAAGATAGCAAACTTGTCAAAGTTGCCAAGAGCATAGGCAATGGTTAAAGGTAATATATGAGGAAAAGATAGGTAGGAAACCATGAATTATACCAAAATTGTAGAAATGAAAGAAGTTCAAAAATAGCAGAGTCGGCAAGCCTTTGCTGACCATAAATCAACTAAGCTGGCTGTAATGTCATCAGAGAAGTGTTGCCAAGGGGAGGCTAAGAGAGGCATCAGCAAATGCTGAAACAAATGATGTTACCAAGCTGTCCATCAGTTGGCAAGCATGGCATAAATAACACAGGCTGTCAATTCAATTGAGGCTTTTATCATTCCATTAAGTGCCAGCTTTTGACATATCAAAGATGGTGGAAGCTGCTAGCATGGAAGTCTGCCTGCCATCTAGTGCAAGAGGCAGGCAACAAGGTGGAAGTGTTGTGACTCAGCATATGATCTGTCATGTGACCTTGGTGCATGGTAGACTTTGTCTGCAGGCTGTTGACAACAATGGGCAGCAAGGTGGGAGTAGCATAGCAAGAGCAGAGGCACATGACTCATTTGTGGGCTGTTGATTAGCATATTGCTGACTAGCAAAAGTCAATAAAGAAGAATCCAAAAATATTATCAAGTCTTCAAGGTGAAAACTATCCTGAAGCTGTGGCTCTTTCTGCATATGAATCTGTGAGAGGCTCATCAACAAGACATGAGACATGAAATGCAAAATACAAAATGAAGTACTAAATAAGATCAGGAGTTACTAGTAATATCAAGACTACTGTACTCTACCAAAATAGCTTATTTAAATAGGAGCACTGGAGCTAGGTGGATGAGCTTCAGGGCCTTTAGCCCCAGTGAAGTCTGCACAGAACAGGAGATGGAGTGTCAGTGCTAGGTGGTGGTCTGATCAGAGTGCAGCAGTCTATGGCTGAATAGAGGCAGGTGTAGGCACTGGAGGTCTGATTTAAGCACAAAAGCTGGGTTTTGCTAGTAGTTGTGAGTCTGATTAAAGCATGAGTGATAGGTGTTGTATTAGCGGGCACTAGATGATGAGCATGCAATGTGGAGAAGTGGTGGTATGCAAGATTGATGGGCACTTGGTGGAGCTGAGCTAGAGGCTCTAGGTGTACTAGAATACTGTTGTGGGTGTTTCTGGGCTTGAAGATTGTGAGTGAGTGCCAGAGATGCATAGAGTAGCTCAGAGAAGGGGTGTGGGCTATAATATGATTCCTCTCTCTCAGTGCTGAGACTCTATGAGATGCATAGCTAGTGACTCTTTGCAAAGTTGAAGTTTGATAGCAAAGTCAATACCTGATGCCATTAAAGAAGCTGCAGCCTCAAACAAAAAAAAAAAAAAGAGAGAAAAAAAATCATGGTTGAACTTCACTTACCTCCTTTCTGCCTGTAAGAGCAACCTCTGGAGGTTGTAGCTAATCACACAACTGCAGAGGGGAATCCAAAGTATATTAATATATGTATAGTAAATAAGTATTAATAGTTGCGCACCTGGCAGAGAGAAATCCAAAGAGAACAAGTCTAAAGATTCACCCTGCCAGGCGTTGAAGAAAATAAAGGAAAGTCACCTGATACCCAAGTCACATGTCCGGGTCACATGTCCAGGTCACCTGCTAAGATCACATGCTTAAATCATATGTGCAGCTGGGTCTGAAAAGAGGGGAAAAATGATGGCTAGATGGCAGGAATTTTCCTTCTTTTGAAACCCAGCCCAACTTGACGTTTGAAGAGGTCTGGCACTGGACTGAGTAATTCAAGGAAGAGTGATCTGAGGCAAGAAAATATAAGTGAAAAGGAACGTTCCCTGACACTGTCCATGTCATGTTTCCACATCTCTTCTCCCTTTTTGCTTACTTACCTGCCTTTTGAGAATAGAATATTGGTCTTCTAGAAGGCACACAAGGCCTGCCAGGAGGCTTACAATCATCAGTTGAACCTCCAGCATGTTGCTGTTAGGGGACCAGTCTTCAAACTGTATCCAACTCTACTCCAAGCTTAGTTCAAGGATATGCCCACTCTTAGCACATCTGAATGACTGCTCAGCCTGCCCTATCCCCTTCTGTCTTCTAGTAGTTAGCCTTGATGAGTCATATGCATGGACTTTACTCAGCATCAATTATTGTTAGTCATACTCCATTGCATACTGGGGTCCAATTAGTTAAGCAGTATTAGTAACTATACAGCCACCAATATAGTATATATAGGCAGCCTGTGGGTAGAATATCCTTAGACTGAACAATAGCAGTATTCTTCTGACCACACACTAAACCAACTGTAAGCTCTCTAGTGACATTTGACTGCTTGCTTAAAGCCCTGCTGGTTCCTTGTTTGACTCTTGCCTGCCTCTGCGCCTGCTTGACTCCCACTTGTCACTAGCACTTGCTAGCTCTGTAAAAGGAGTTCTGCAGATGTTAAGCATCCTCTTACAGTTGCTGCACTGTATTGACAGCATAAGTGTCCCCATTGTTATGCATTGTATGCTCACATCTTGTTCTTCTAAAGGTCCAGCCATATGCTCTACCTCTAAGGTCCTTCTCAAGCTCAGGCCAAATAGCAGCAGTATCATCAGAAATGCTACTAGAAAGGGAAAGGCAGACATAATTATAGTCACTGATGCTTATATAACTGGCACTGCAGAGATAGTCAGCCAAGGAGAGAACTGGAAAATAGCAAAAGTAGCTGCCTTCTACTTTGCAAAGCTGAATTCAGCACAGCAGATCTACTCCACATGTGCAGTAAAAATGCTAGCAGGAGTGGAGACTATGATGAGGCACATGAATATACTGCAAGGGACAAAATTTAACTGGTATATAAATCATGAAGAGTTGGTATACCTACTAAAACAGAAGAACTTGTTGCTAAGGCAAGCTTAATGGCTGGAAAAACTGTCATGGTTTGATTTCAATGTCATCCATGTACTAGGAGTAGAAAACATACTAAGTGATGTACTGTCTCAGTTGTACTCCAATAAAGCACCTGGTAAAGGTTTAAACACACTAAACACACCAATGGACTAACTGGAAAAGGTGAAGAGCAGGCATGGCCAGTGCTAACTGGGATAGAGGACATGTTATTTGCCTTAGAAAATATTGCTATCAGAATTGGCACTAGGAGTGCTGTAGTATCTGTGGATAGTGTTTTGTCAGCTGTGGAGGGCAAGCCATCAAGTGCTATAATGCAGAACTTATTAGATGTATCTACAGTATTATAGGAAGCCATAGGAATTTACTTTGTTGGACCACTGCCTGAGTCAAATAATTGAAATAGATCATATAATAAAATTTCAGTGATAATAAATCTACATACAGCTATAGTGCACTTAGTTCTATGTAAAACTAGATACAAGACAAGGGACCATTGTAGAATTGGTATTTTCAGAGATATATAGACATTATGGATTACCTTGGGCAACTGTTAGCAATCAGAATTCCCTATTTATTAGCAAGTTCTGGAAAAAATTTAATGAGCTTATAGGAATAAAGCTTGATATGTCAAGTACTTACTATTTACAGTTGGATGAGTCTATGAAAAAGGCCAACCACATAATAACACAAATGCTCTAAGCATGCATACACCTCAACCAGGGAGATTGGGTTCAGAAACTATTCACTATTGAATTTGCTATCAACTATGCATGACTTGAAAGTACAGAATTTGCACCTTTCTTCTTAAACATTAGAAGGATGCCTAGATCAATGATCTGGAATAGCTAGGAATCTTTGGAACAAGAGTACGCTGGAGTATATATATTTGCTCAGAAAATAAAACTTGCCATCATGGAGATGCACAATCACATCATTGTAGCAAGGGTCAAACAAGCCAAAGATGTCAACTGCAAAGAAAGCAAGGCAAACTGTGAGCTTGGAGATTATGTATACATATACACTAAGAACTTGACTAGACCAAAGGAGTTAACAAGGAACTCAACTCTAAATATATTGGGCCATACCACATAACTAAGAATTTAGACAACAGCACCTTCAGAGTAGACCTGTTTTCTTTACTGAAGAAGAAAAGACTTCAAAAATCATTTCATGCTTCATTATTGAGGATTCATGTACCTAATAATGATTACTTCTTCTCTGGTAGGCTAGACACTCAGATATTCAACACAGAGGAAGAGGAATAAAAATGGGCAGTTAATCAAATTGTGATGCATGCAAGGATTAAGAAGAGTGCAATACTGTGAAAAATGAGGAATGAGTTCTAAATGCTGTATAGCTACATTAGCTACATTAGCTATTTACAAGTAGTTGACAAGTATTTGGAGGCCATGGGAATAGAATCAATCTCAGACCTCCTGGCAAAATCAAGAAAGCCTCCTAACTATGACTCTGAGGCTTTAAAGCCATATCTGTTTAACTATTATTCCATAATAACAAAATGGCTATTCCTAGAATTATGAATAGACAACCTGAGCCTCCTACTATGGCTCCCCCTCCATCAAGCAAACCTATGCTACTGGTGCCTAGCAATGATTTTAACATACCAGAGTCTGCTATATTCAAAATAACAGTGACTCATAATATAATATACTCTACATACCAAGTGAGTGAAAATTGTTACCTCTATCAGAAAACACAGGGGCTTGAGCTACTAAGTTGTTAACTCAGATGACCTCACCTTTACCCAGGACATACCCACTCCACTGATGCAAGATTATGTTCACATAGACAAGAAGGTTAGAGATGATAGGTCAAGGGCAACAGTTTTTTACCAATAAAGTATGAGAACTGTGTGTTTATAATACTAGCTGTATGGAGCTTGAGCATGTGAGATCAGATTGTGTGGAAATGGGCAAGCTTTAACAAATCCACATTGATTATCCAACTAAGTAAGCAATAGACAACTTGGAGAAGTTTCTAAAAAAGTTTAAAGACCCACAAATGGACAAATTTGACATGGACTTGGTTGATCAGCACTTGACAATGTTCAATAAAGAGTCAGGCCCTGTATATGGAGAACAAGGCTTTGTTTGATTAAGTCAACATGCTAGAGGCTGAGCTACTGCATATGGGTGATGATCAGGGTTCTAAATGTGAATGGTACCTAGAACCTAATTTTGATAGGCCTAGTGTTAAGTCAAAGAAATCTTATCATAGAAATGGGCAGTCCAGAAGACAGATTGCCTTGGCTCTGGCTTCACTTGCCCAGTTGGTGGAGTTGAGTTTACTGTTCTAAGGAATGAATGTAGAGTGAGATTCCTTGAACTTTAGAAGAGCATGTGTAGTGGCTGTAATTTACTTACTACTACATCTACCTTCCTATTACTCTTTTTACTTACACCTTCTGATTATATAATTTTAATCTGATTATATATATAAAAACTTAGATAATAAAATGTAATTGCTTTTAACTGTTAGTCTGCCTAAAGAACATGTGTAGCTGCACAAGTAACCCCATTACTCTGCTATTACACATGACCTTCTCTACTGTGTACCACACAAACTTTCTTTCTAGATAGGAGGCATGAGTTACTTCTTGCTTGATCTCAAAATTTTTTTTAAAAGATAATTTAGTAGCATTTTACTATGAAAACTTGACACACCTTTTAAAGATCTGCCTCATGTTGGGTTTCTTTCTACTATCCCAGAAAATGCCAACAAACTGCTGAACCATGCCATAAAAGATGCACAAAACAATGGGAGTGCTTTTGAAGGTCTATGTATTGCCATCCTCATTGAATTGTTTTATCACTTTCAAAATAGAGACCACTGAGTTGCACTCACTGCATCTGCATCCAACCAGCTGCATGTGACACTGACTGCAGTCACACCTTTCAGAATAATCTTGAAGAAAAGAACACACTTCACACAACATGTGAGATATTGTGTCAAGAGATTTTGAAAATATAGAAAATATTCTCCTAATGTTTTTTTTATAAAATGATAATTTTTTCTGTCATTTATCTATGATAAAAATAGTTGAATTGTTCTTGATTAATTTTTTGAGAAACACATGATATGTTTCAGCATGTGTTTCTCAAAAAACCTTTGTCATGTTTGTGTGTTGTATTTAGAAAAAACTTTGTTCCACCTGAAAAACATGCAGCAGGATCTTTCAAAACATCTCCTAAGAAACACACATCAAAAAATGTAACAATGTTATAAAACATGCTATGTATTAAGCATCTTGATGAATGAATTGACAGTTACATACTGAGCAATACGCTGAGCAACATTACACATGTTTCTGTACATTTCTATATAACATTGTTACATGTTTTAATCATGTGTTTCTTAGGAAATATTTTAAAATATCCTGCCATGTGTTTTTCAAGTAGAACAAAGAGTTTTTCTCTAGGTACAACACACAAATACAACAAAGGCTTTATAAGAAACACATGCTGAAACATTGACATTGATAAACTCAAAAATTGAGCTAAGTGCTGTCTGAGTAGGCAGCAACTTAACCTTTTGGGCAAGTAGTTTGCAAGAGTCCTGGACAGGTCCCAGAAACTTGCTATGAAATTTGAAGCCTGTTGGGTACAAACAAGCTACAAACTATCAGTTGCCAATAGAGGTTGGCAAGATATGCTAAGATAAGGCAGCAAGGCATGGAAAGTGCTTAGCTACACAGAGCTACTAGATCCTAGCTGTAAGTGCTAGGCACAAAGATTTGTAGGTGAAGTAAGGTGTTGGCAACATAAGACTAGAGGTGCCTAAATAACACTGCAAAAGCTAAGAAAAGAAGCACTTAGAGACAAGCACTAAGAAAGAGGGATGCACTAAAACAACTTAGAGGAGTAAAGTTATTGAGAAATCTGAACTCTGGTGAAGTTAGTTTTGGGCTGAACTGTGTATGATTTTTTTCTGTCCATAATACTAAAAAAAAGTAAAGTATTTATACAAAGTATATGACATATTTCTTAAAATTTCCTGATGCAATATTTTACATGTTTTTTGAGAAAAAGGTGTTAGAATTGAAAAACATATTTCTGACACCTTTTTCTTAGAAAACATGCTATAGTTCCTGAAGTGACAGGTCAATGCTATTCTCTTGTCTGGCCTCTCCAAGCTATTGACTTGTGTGTATTTTCTGTGCTTCTATCAGCAGAGCATGTACCTGCTAGTTGTACTAGTGAGTCCATGTTCTGAAGGTTTGTGTTTGTGGAAGGAGGGAGATTATAAGGACATTAAAAACACAGTTGATGAGTACAAGCTATCATCAATTTATGCTTCCAGGTCTGTACTAAATTACTCTCTTTCCACAAATGTCCACACTAGTACAACTGGCAGGTATATGCTCAGAAAACAATATCCAGCCTCCAATTTCAGGTGTTGAAACAGCCAGTACATGTAAGTTTCTTACCATCAAATCATGTTCCAACTTTCACCCTCTCTCATCAGATACTCTTGTAGTGCTTGCATTTTGCTATGTCAAATAGAATGACCAGATACCAATCAAGTCTTTTGAGATAATGTGCTCCTTTGCAAAAAACTGTGGCACTTGCATTATCAGTTTTATTAATTGATCAAAGATTTACTTTGTCAAACATGTTCTTCTATTACTATTTCCCCCTGATAATACATGCCTATACATGCTATACACACTCTCATACTTACTCATGTATGTGATGTTCAAACATGGTGAGCTATGTTCTCCTACTAATGTCCACTTTTGACAGCTCTTTCTCCACAGATACAAATATATACATCACTGTATATTGTAGATTTACTAGTACTATCTAACACAGATGTATATATACTGATATAATGCATGGAGAAAGTTCAGTAAGTGACATACAAATTCCTTGATGTTGAACCCATGTTCAGTTTTCTCAGGGGCATAAAAAAGCACATATATTTGTATATATAGACTATATAAATATCATTACTGAAGCATGTCAAAAAAATAAAAGACAAACAAGACAAGGAGCATGAAATTCTGAGCTCTTTGTGTTTAACAATGGCAAGGCATGGCAGAGTGATGACCAAATTGATGGCAGAGCTTTGCTGATGCCAGCAATGATGCTGGAGAAGTTGACAGAGATGTTGATGGTGGTGGTGATGAAATTGTTGATGGCATTCATCCTCATGAATGCACAAGTCTTTTAATTAACAGTCAAATTATTGGAGAAAACATGTAACTAGACAAATTCTGCTTAATTAGGTTATATTCCACACCTGATTAGATGAAATATGTGGTAGCTACAGGTGAACCATATGTAATTATAATGAATTCTACCTAAATCCAATTTGTCTTCTTTGATGTAAAGTGATGATGATCACTTTGAGATCAGACATTTGTGTATTGCCTCAAACTATTAATGGCTGTAAAAGATTGAACTTTAATTGAACACATATATAATGAGTGTTTTTTTTTAGTTTTATCATTCTTGCTAACTGAATATTAGATAGAAGAGATGAAAAGTCCAACTGAGTATTATCACTGCATGCATCATTATACATATACTACATCAAACCAGAACTATTGAGATTTACACAATGTAGCTATGTTGCCTTTATAGCTGAATGTGTTGATTGCTTTGATTTTCAAATTGGGACTCATGGATTGCTACAATGGTATCATGTATGCCAGGCACAGAGAATGGCCCTTGTACAAGAAAGATTGTCAAGGCCGGATAGGCAGGCTATAAATCATTGAGTATATGAGATTCTAGCAAAAACTAGTCAAAATACTCACTGAAATATAGATATAGATGTCAGTTATGACATAAGAAGAAAGGACATATGCAGAGGTTCCATTCACATCTGAGCCACCAACAAATGAGTAAATAACTACAATGAGCTGCAAACAAATGTAAATTACATTCTGAAAAAAAGTTCAAAATTGTGATTCATACCTGGAAAATGCAGTAGATAACTCCTGCATCAATAAGAAGGCATAGGATATGCTGAACTTTGAACTTTCCAAGCTCTTTGCTCTCCAAATTTCTCTTAAGAAATTTTAAATATCCTCTATAGCAAGAACAGTTAATGATTTCTGTGCAATAAATGATCTAGAACTTTACCTCAAAGTCCATCCAATAAAAGATGTTGCAACCAGGTTTGTTATTAATGATAAGACAAGACTTGTGTTAGCCAAGATAGGAATAACTTGAATAAGACCTTTTGTATTTGCTGTATATGCAGCTGGTGTAGATTCAAGACAAAGACTTGCAATTGTGAATGCTTTTGAAACTGATGAGTAATTTATCAGTTGTCATACAAGATGAACCTCACCAAAGGTCAATGTGCACAGTGTAATTGCAAGGTATAATGCCCATCATCTTTTTTGGAAGAGAATCCATGCCCTCCATATAATAAAACAATCGTTGATTACAGGCTACATTGGAGAAGTGAGCAATTAGGTCATTACCATATATTCACCATTGCGACACAAAATCAAATTGCAAAGTACTCACTGGAATGGCTGTAAACCAAGCACTTGCTATATCAAGTTTACTAACAACGTTGTTATATGCCAAAATTTCTTTGCTTAGAGATGAATTGATCATGTTGATTAAAAACTTGACCAATTCTATATTGCCTCCCAATTCTT
>JAGGAP010000300.1:0-38102 GCA_017657235.1 Termitomyces sp. T73sscA | reverse complement strand
TTTCCTACTCTTCTACTCTGCTCTTTCTATACTTTAAAACCCTACTACAGCCCTGGGACCCCCCCAGATAACCCTAATAACCCTAAACCCTAAACACGACGGTTCAAATATTTTTTTGGGCGCCACCGAGTGCGCATGGACCATGTGAACTTGGATGTGCGTGTCCCACGCTGAACGTTGCCTTAGTTGCTGAGCCTACAAGGCCATTTTGATTGCGTGTGGACCGTGTGAACTTGGAGATGCATTTCGCACACTAAAAAACCGTTTGGGTGCTACACACATGCTGCTGTTTTGTGCTCTCGGAGGTGACAATTTAAAACTTTCACTTTCATTTGAGTAGACACACAAGAGAGAGAGACACCAATTTAAAACTTTCACTTTCATTTGAGTAGACACACAAGTAGACTACTACACAGAGAGAGAGACACGACGACGATCGGAGATGGATATATTCACTGTGCTACAGACAATCACAACCTTTGAAACTTCAAATTCAACTCAAACTTGCACCCAAAAGAGCTCTCCAGCTACTTGTCAGAGGACATTTTGAATGATCAGATTAGGATCTGCACGTCAAAGTTGCAATTGACGGTTTTGGACACCGACGACACCTCCGAGCAGGGATCGCTCCGCCATATCGCGCGATCGCGCAGTGATCTTACCTCACGGGGCCTCTGCAGGGCGCAACAAGCACAATGGCGCTTGATGGGCACTTGAGATCTGCACGTCAAAATCGCAATCGACGGTTTTTGATGCCGCCGACGACCCCTTCAGAGCATGGATCACCCTGCAAGATCGCGCGATATCGCAGCGATCGTGCTGTATTCACACCTCACGAAGCCGGACGAGAGATTCCAATCGACGTGTTTTTGTTTGTTGAGGGGGGGGCACGAGATTGGGCATGAAGGGCGTGTCGGACGTCACGGACGCTTAAGATCTGCACGTCAAAATGGTAATCGGCTGTTTTAGAGGCGCCACACGCCCTCTCAGAGCACATTGCCCTGCAAGATGGCAGCGATCGCCAGCGATCCGATTAGAATCTGCACTTGGAGCTGGCAATCGGGGTCGAAACTGGGTGGTGGACGTCCAAGAAGCGCGTTTTGAGCTCTTGCCAACGGTCTAGGGAGGTATCGCCCAGCCAAGATCACTACCAAGGGGTATATTCTTGCAATGTATGTAACTAGACTACTCTTGGGACAAACATGGAGAAAATGGAAGCAAAGATGATAAGATGGGCAATTTGAGGTCGAGTTGGTTGGGACAAAAGGAAATGGGCAAGACGACGTCTTGAGATTTCAGCCAAGGTCGGTACCATTAGTCAACAGGAATCGTATCAGAGGATAAGAACCGCAGACGAAGCAGACGGTAACTTGAAGAAGGCTGTCGATAATTGCTTGATTATGGTGTGTCGCAAAGACTGGATGTGGTATGATTCGTTCCTATCTAAGCAGACGGTTTCTTTTTTTACTTCGGCTTGCTGACTGAGCCTGGAGCCAAGACGAAATTTGTCCAAAAGAAGATATTAATGTGCCTTCTTCTTTCTTGAATAAGGAGAGCATATCCGGGAAGTTGGCGCAACTGTTTCACCATATCCAGAGTCGCACTTGCCTTTGGACTCTGGTGAATGTCGTCCTCGTTCTTTTTTTTTCTTGGATTTGTGGACTTGACCGACGACGGTGGATTCCGAACGCGCGCGCGCTTATGTTGTCTGGGTAATCTGCTCTTCCTATCTTCTTATGTCATGGTCAACATCTCCGTCCCGTGCTTGACAACTTTTTACTCAATAAGAATTTCATTTTCATTTATGCTTTACCCACGTAGAGCGACACACGGCGATCTCGTTGTACAGTCATATCTTTCTATCCTTCTGTCATGGAAATCGAAAAGAAAAAAGAAATCGTTGCTTCTTTCCTACCGACGAGGCCGAGCCTGTAGTACTTAAATGCGTTAAACAACAGCGGGCAATATTCTCATCCCAAGTGAAGCGCTCTTACTATGTTTTCTCTCCGTCGTCTCCTCCCTGTAACGAGCAATGCGCATGTTCTCGAACTTATTCGCCAACTCATCTCGACAAACGGAGGTAAGAGGGACGAGACAAGGGTAGAAGTCTTTCTTCAGTTTCGTATCCTGTTTCTGAATGTAGATGTTCTCGATCGTGTCAGGCCAACAATGAAAGTGATCGTCGTGCAGGGAGCGAGGATGATCGAAATCTTAAGAGGGAGGTACGCGGTGTAGACCAGAAGGCAAGTTTTTCGGTCGTTCCATTGCTTCAAAGGTCTCTTGAAGTATCACCATAGTGTCAAGCCTGAGCACCGAGACGATCTTGTTATATGCAGCCGCACATCTGCAATTGTAGATAGACGTGTATTATCTGCAAACTATTCTCCCAAGTTAGCGCGTGATATCTTCAGCCTCATTGTCGTCCTCTCCGGAATACACTATCTCTAGAACTTCCAACAACGGAATCACCTAATCCCACCACCGCCCATCCAACTTTTCTCACAGCATTACCAACAATATGCGAAGCCGTCCCAATAACCATACGTGGCACGAACATCACAATCTGCACAACGCCTCCTATCTCACTCAAAACTCCTTCTCTATCTGTTTTTTCCCCTCGCGCGAACCTCTTTGCTCTTGAATACCAGTCGCTTTTGACTTTGGCGTCCGAGGAACTGTCCCCGACCTCACGCATTGCAGCGGAATCAGCTTCTGTAGACTCGTGTGACCCTTTCTGTTCCGCCTCCTGGTATGCGGCTGTGCATTGCTGTAGGCGCTCCTGTGCAGCATCGTAAGGCGGAGGACTGGGCTCACTCGACACCAACGCAGACTCGAGGGTGGTTGGAGATTTTGCAGACATGAGGAGGCAGATAGAAGTTTCAATGTCTCGCCACGAGCAGCTCCGACACCACGTCACGTCACTGTAAAGGGGTTCACGGAATTCCCTAAACATTGCGGAGAGAAAGTTGAAGCACGTAAAGCCGTGCGTGATGTGTGTTCTATATTTTGACATCAAATACGTCGTACATAGATATGCTAAAAGATGTGGACCGCGCGTGGGTCCGCCCCGTGCCAGGCGTTAGGAAAGCTTACTCTATCATGTCTGAGCATCACGTCGGTATTTCGGCTTCTTCAGCGACGTATGTCGTGAACCACGACTTCCGACTAGTGTACCGCCGCGAGTGTGCTGATTGCGCACAAGGAACTGACACGGAGAGACGAGGAGTCGCACCAAACACTCGCAGGCTCATCGTCCTAGACGGCATCGAGTTTGAAGTCGCAATTGTGTCGGTATTCTGGTATATAGATTTGCTTACTCGATGAGACGTGCTGTGTACGCCCCAAAGGTAACGAGATCAACAGACAGTGCACTCAGAGTCTTCCGCGGACCGAATAAGACGCGCCTCCAAGCGCGCTCTGAGCGTCTCATCAGGCGCAATGTACGACGTACCCCTTTATCACCACATTAGAAAAAAAGGACCTCAATCCTTTCAACGACTTACGTATACTGAAGGCTGGATCCCATTGTGCTATCATCAAGCGGCACCATTATCGCAGAACAAACACCCCTCTCATGGCGCGATCCTGAGGAAGGTACTAGTTGCTGTGACGAGCGCAGCCTTACTGAGATGGTTGGCTTGGGCTTTGGAGGCCGGGGCCGCAGGCGATCAATGATAGATGGTGAAGTGGGCAGGGGAGGTCCTTCAGGAGAGGAAGGGGAATCCGTAGTGATTGGTTCGGGGACGAGGAAGCGCGAATCGATCCATGTTGGAGGGCTGTTCTCAAGTAGCGAGAGAGAAATACACCATGATCCCTGCCGAGGCCCGTCACGGTGTCTGGACGATCCAGCAATCAAAAACTCCAATCTCCACATCCGGGCTAGAGTACATTCAGTTCAAAACTTGCATGAGATTGGTTAATATACCTCTAGCGATGAAATCAAGCTGAACCCGTTTGGAGATGAGCATGCGTTTCTGGAAATGCGCGACCTCAAAGTTTACAGTGAACGCTCCCTCGTCGCCTGGGACATTCTCAACTGCAATAGCATCAGGCGGGATAGTCGCGCCCAGCAGCATCTCATCTGTCCCCGAAAGCGGCGAAAACTCGGGAGACATGCGCAGCCGCTGAAAAAGAAGCTGATCGGACGTTAATAGACACGCATGGCGAATGTCAGCGATCGTATGAGTGTTGAGGGGCGTCGCGTAGGATATGAGCGCCGTCAAAAGATCTGGTACCGCCTCGTGCTCTTCGTCGTCCGGCGCACGCTTCACGATGGCCCAATACATGGGTGTATGGCCTTCGATAGACTTGACCTGGAGGATAGACGACAGCGTCAGATCGTATGCCGCACACGCCTCTGCGCAGCTGTCGAGTATCGCCAGGGCCGCGGCCGAGTTGTGGTTTTGCTCCTTGACGAGGTCACGGATGAGCCCAAGAACGGTTGTCTGTACTTCGCGAGTCTGTTTGGACGTCATGAAGCCAAACCAAGAGGTGGAAGCTTTGCCTTTTCCTTTGGCATTTGACGAGACGGGGCTGGGAGATGTGGAAGCAGAGAAAGTCAGTGATGGCGAAGTGTGCTCGCGATGTTTCTCGGTGGTTACAGAGTCATAGGCCGGGGGACAGTCGAGCTCGTCTTGTTTAGTGATGATCATCTGTGTACGCAGCAGAGTCAAGATGCTGTGGAAATATATAACGCGGCACAGCCATGGGCATGTGATCGCCTTGATACGGTCACGTGTGTTCGCGTAGATCTGATTTGTAATGACAAATTTCTTGCACCATGGCCTCGTTCCTTCGAGCATACAAGTTTGCTCCACATCTGCTTTCCATCCATTTGCCGCTAATCCATCCATCTAGTTCTCTGCTCATCCGGCGGCCATTGTTTGCATGCGCCAGCACCGCAGCTGTGCTCTTTGGCGGTGGAGACGTACTCGCACAACAAGCGATCGAGAAGCGGGGACGGAACCATGATGTGAGTGTCCTGTGCGCGCGACTCCTCATGTGACGCGTCCTCCAGTATGCACGGACAGCACGTCTGACATTCTACGGAGGTGCTCCTTCGTTCCTATCTCGCGACTCGCCGCTGACCTTCTCCCAGGCGTCATATTCAGCGTGTGCATGACGAGGTGGTATAGCTTTCTCAACTCGCTCAAGTTTACCACCCCAACGCGGGGTCTCGTCGCCCGGGTGCGTTTGCACCAAGTCCTCTAGAAACGCGCTCACCCGTGCACGCTAGGTAGCTCTCGACCAGCTCCTCATGACACCAGGTGCGACTTGTCTATCACCTTGCCATCTCATGTTCACCACCCACCAGTCGCCGTCCCATTCTTCTTTGGATCAATGAGCATCCTCGAAGGAAAACCCCACGAGGCCGTCGACCGCATCCGCGCCGTCCGTCTCCCTCTTCTCTCCATCCTCGATCCACTCACGCGCTTCACAGACATATTTCGCCACTCTAATCCGCAACTGGTAAGTCAGAAGGAGCTCTCCCGTGGATCAACTAAACTACTCACACAGGGGCGTATTCCTCCCGATGCAGATTCTCAACTTTGCAATCGTACCACCGCACCTCCGCTTTGTCTTTGTCAGCACCGTCAGTTTGTTCTGGAGTACGTCGTTGTCGTGCTTCCTTCCACCACCGCTCATTGACGCGCATTCGTAGATACCTATTTGAGCGCAACCAACGCCCGAGCCACGGTTTCTGATGAGAAGGAGTTGCGAGGGGATTTGGCGGTGGCCAAACAGGAACCCCATCAAATTTGATTGATATCCCTACCGGATGAAATTTTTACACTGAGTAGGCCTTTGGCAAAAATGACTGAGAACTGAGCTTGAGTGCATACTATGTGGGTTCTAGACCTCGCAACCGGGGTCAGATGGCAGGGTTGGCGTGGCCATGTGGTCCCTGAAAGGGTCCAGCACATGGGCAATTTAGCCGATAATAATCTGGAGGATCCTCGACCCTTTTCATTCCCCTCTCTTCAAAGGACGCTAATAATCATGAACGTATACGCGCACCTGGGCGCGAGCAGCCCGTTCGACTCGACCGGCACCCACGTCACATCGTTCGCCGCGGCACCCATCGCCCTCGCCAGCGCGCGCCTGCTCATCGCCTCGTACACGCTCATTACCCTCCTCTTCACGCTCATCTGGTCTGCCGTGCACGACCACTACGCCAACGAGTTGAGCCATCCCTCCCGCTTCTCTTCGTCTCCTGACCCACTCTCCGCAGCTACTTTTCCTACTTTACGCACCTCTCGTACATCGGGCTGTGCGCGTACTTTTTCGCGGCAGGCTTGCAGACTCTTGCATACTCTCGATCGCTCAGATCATCGTACCCGCTGCAGAGCTGGCCGCGGATCCTGCAAGCGCTGCACGTCCTCCTCCAGACGACGATCACGACGTTCCGTACGCTCGAGCTTCCTTTCCTCGCCCGTGGCTCACCTTGCTCTTTCAGCCGTCGTAGTGACGATCGTCTTCTGGGCGCTTCTCGCTTCTCCAACAACATTCCAAGACTCCGAAACCGGTGCGCCTTGCTTCTTCTTCCTTGTGACCAAACAACTGACATTCCCACAGCATGGAGCAACGTCTCGGTGCATATCCTCAATTTAGTATTCGCCATGGCAGAAGCGCTGCTCACCAACATCCCTCCCGCGCCATGGCTCGCCCTCCCCTTCTCCATCCTCCTTCTCGCATGCTACCTCGCCGTCGCCTACATCACCCACGCAGACCAAGGCATCTACCGTGAGCCCGGTTCCCCATCTCGGTCACCGCCATACTGACACTGCACAGCATACAGCTTCCTCGACCCCGCACGGCAAAAGGGCCTCCTGGGCGCATACATCGTCGGCATCCTCGTGTGCTACTGCATCGTCTTTATTTTCGTGCGTCTCCTGATTGTCTTCCGTGTCCGTCTCCTCGCGCGCAAACCGGGACACCGCCTCGTGATCGCAGAGTCCCTGACAGAGTGGGAAGAGGTGCCCAAGCCATCGGGTACAGTCTAAGATAATATACAAATGCATGTAGGAGGAATAGATAGCAATATATATCATCGCACGAGTTTAAAGTACAGAATGACGACGACGAGGCAGATGATGAACATTGTCATGGCGATGAGCATGAACCGCTGCTTGTACATTCTATGCAGAACAATAAGCCGCAGTACATCGAGACCACAAGCCAACTCACTGCCTAATCATCTTCTTTATTGTCCCAGACGCACGATCGATATTCGAGTCGGCCCCTCTGAGCTGCAGACGATCAGCACAAACGCAGCATCCCAAGTCAAAAAGCCAACCGTGTCTCTCGCAGTCTCGATCGTCTCGCGCTGCCCCCTGAGCGTCCGCAGAATATCCGCGCCCTGGTCCTCCGCCTCCAGCGCAACCCTCTGCGTGTCCCTCAACCGCCGACTGCTCCCCTCCAGCGTCTGCGTCCCCACAAGCAGCCTTGCCCGCTCATCCCCCTCCCCATACGGGTCGTCCGACCCACCACCGCCCGCCCCGCTCCTCGCAAGCAGGTCCGTGCGCGCCTGCTGCGCATGCACATCCTTTGCCACTTTCCTATACCGCGTAAGCTCCGCCTTGACCTCCTTCACCCTCACACCATACGGCGCCTTGATCGACTGCGGTATCCCATGCATCTCGTTCTCCATCGCCGACACCTATTCGGCAGTCATTTTTCACTTGCCATGCACGTACGGTTTTCGCGGGCTTACGATATCGTCTGCCTCGTCGAGCTCTATCTCGACTTTGCGCAGAGCCGCCCTTCGCTGCTCTAGATGGGGTCGGGTCAGTCGTCATGGTCACACGCACGCCACGGAGCGAACGCACCTCCTGCAGCGGTAGCCTCGAGTTTGTCCTTGATGCCATCGAGGATGTGTCTAAAGTCGAGCTCGTACGAATCAAACAACGAAGCGGGTGTCTCGTCCATGGGTGCTGGCAGAAGGGAGGCGTGTTATGTAATCAGGCGTGGTTACTGTTAATCAACTTCTCGTTCTCATGGAACCTATGTTCTTGTATCATTACATCTGGAATGTTTACTTCTGCGTTCATGGAACAGCGCGCAAGATTTTAAATGGAGATTAATCAACGCCGCTGAAGGAAACTAGACGCTCCGTTAGCCATCAACCATATAAACGCAAGAAGAGAATCTACATGTACGTTGGTATAAATTCTGGGTGTGGACCAGCTAAAATCATTTTTTCAGATACGTATACAGAACGTGAAAGTCACATTCATGTCCGTACTATATTGTTCTGTAGCGCTCCGAGTCATCACATGACGTCGTCATTTCATTTACCAGCTCGTCCAGTTACCTCTCAAGACAACTGATTCTTTTTGCGCGTCAAGGCCTCTTTTTCGACCTGACTAGTGGGTGCTGTACATTGCCAGCTTTGTCCGACTGCCTGCGCCCGTCATGCACCCCATGGTCTTCCTTACATCCTCTCTGTCGTTGGTTCTTTCTTCCTACTTGGTACAATTTATTCCCCGTCGTACTCCCAGAGCACCTATTGCTTCAACGAGTACATCGACTATTGCGGTCGTGGCGAAACACATCGCCTTCGTTGGTACATTACAGATATGGCACTCGATATTCCCCTCCACCGAAAAAACGAACGAACGGACACAGAGACCGCCGACATAAACCAGCTTGCTCAGATGGTTGCCCTGCTCGGACCACTGCCCCAACAGCTCCTAGACGAATCCGGTCCACGTGCGCTCAAGTTTTTTCCATGAAGACGGGTCGTTTCGCACGAGACTCTCGAGTCGCGACTAGCAAAGACAGGAAATACCATGACGGCCCACGAGTCGGAAATGTTCATCGCGTTCATCAGGAAGACTGTAACATGGACTCGGGAAACGCGAGCCTCTGCGGCAGAGCTGCTTGAAGATCCTTGGATCCAGTCAGCGAGCAAGTAATCTTCTTCTTTTCTATTTGACACCTGAATGTATTCTGTGCGAGAGACCATGTTTTCTCTGACGGCCGATTGCATTGTCGTTCGTGGTTAACGTGTGCATGCGATGTCCATTAGCAAAAGTGCTTGTGCTTTCTCGGTTTGTCACCCAAGAACATGCGCTCGACATGTCAAAAAAGAAGCCGCTGCTCACGACACTCATGCACCAATTCTCTGCTGGGATGATACCATCCCACCTAAGACATTTTGACAGGTCGTAACACGCCTCGACTCATGTGGTTTCCTCAATGACGATCAACGACGCAATCGAAACTATCTTTCAGCACTTTTCCTATGTATTCGCAGGCTTGGTCTAAAGCTCCAAAGTGTCTTTCTTCAGAAGGGCTCTTATATATTTATTTGCTTGTTCCAGGCTGGCATGGAGATAATGTTTTCTGGACCTCTAGGAAGAACGCGTCCATGACAGTAGTCTCAAAGTCGATGGGCGTTCATAACCAACTTAGCATTTCAATACTGATCTGGAGCAAACTTTCTTGCGCATGACTGATATCGTATAAAAACTGGCAATTGGTAAGTAGGTGTTTTACAGAGTTTGTCAGGTTCATGGCAACTATTGTCACCCCCACGTATTACTGGAAGAAACTTCGGTATGTCATTAATGAGTAGTCAGAATCGCGTTGCGTTCAAGGTTAGATAACATGACTCACGAGCAGCTGTAATACCCCGGGCGATGTTATCGCCAAAATTTCTAGTAAAACTAGGCCTCGGGTGTTGCATAACTTCAGAATAAATGACTGCCATCCAGAGCAAGAGTGCATCAGATTCAGATAACGACGAGTCCATCACGATTGTGGCTGGTACTGAGTTCCCTATGATCTTTGACTGGTAGACCTGGAATTCCAATGTAGTCCGTTCTTCTGCAGTGCCATTCACAAGTCGCCAGACCTATATTGATATGAAACAAGTTTGACAAACTGGAAACCAAGAATGAAAAGAAGAAGGTTTACGTGCCAAGTCTTGACTTCATATTCATATTTCACATGCCATGATGTTTCGTTATATGACCAACGACGTACTCCAAGGGAGCTGAAACCACAAGTCGTCATAAATACAATCAATGATGCGCAGATTGGCCTCACATTCCGGGACGCCTGTCTATAGACCGAAGGTTGTCGATGCTTATGGTTTGACCGTCAAGGTCAAATGTTCCATCTTTCCAATTGATTAAGGATTGCTCCCCAGTCGGACCTTTGATAGTGGTCACATCCATCGCATGGGTTTCCGACGCTGATCTCAAGATAAATGATGTACCCAAGGAGTTTGTGGCAGAAGCATTGGTATAGTGGGCCTTGTTATCAAAAACGTAGACAGTACCCATGGTAAGATATTGAGCAGAAGCGTCACTTCTACAGCGATGAGTCAAGAGGAAGGGAGTCTTGCCGACAATAAGTACCCAAAAGCTAACGTGAGGCTGTGTCGTAGTCTAATACCAAGCCCGACGGATGGTCGAGGCCGGGCATTGACCACCTGCCGTCCGCCCAGCGCGGTCGTATGGTAATGAATTAAACCAAATTTAGAGGCGAACCTTCTAGAAGGAAATAAAAACTAGATACTTCTACATATATTGTCAGATACTTAATGAAGTTACCGATCCAGGCGAGTTAATCTGAGTATGTGAAATTCTCAAGAAGTGGCTGGTCGGCTGCCTACACCGTGTATGTGGATTGGTACAGCTTCATCAACCTGGGTCTGATGAAGGTGAACTACACGACGTGCATCCTCATCATGAATGGCTGGGTCCCGTTCAATCCTGACAAGAGTATAACCTCACAAGAAGAAGAGGTCAAGGGTTTTACACATACTTGGCACTAAAAACGACAGTTGTCTTCCTTTGTGCAGGCCCAGCACGAATTCTGAACTTAAGAGATCGAGTGACGACGTAGATACCAGCGACTATTCCTTCCTGGAGAATATATGGTCAGACCGGCATGGAAGGTTGTTAGGAGGAAACCTACCTCTTTCTGGCTCTCATCCTCAGAGTCGTACACTTCTACGACGTCTTTCCAGGAGACAGAAGTGCTCATAGAGAATTGGAGTCGACTCTTAACATCATTCTGGAGATCCTCGAGCTTTATCGGAATATAGTTCACGAGTATGCGAGCGCTGGAAGAGAACAAGGCACTCGATGAATGCGACAAATGCCCAGAGTCTGTTTGAGACGGAACAGCATAGAGAGATTCTAACTTGGTTTGAAACCATGTCTTTAGTGACGTTGACGGTGTGTAGTCAGTAGATTCGTCTGTAGTCGCAGTACTAGTCGCATTTACGACGTCCATGGAGGAGAGGTCCAAAGTGGAGTCAAAACAGCACCAAAGCTACAATTTAAAGGTTTGATGTAAACTCTTTTATCCTAGTATCAGCCACTCTAGCTATATTCCCCTAAGCTTTAATCTCGATCTCAAAGTCAAATGTCATACTCTGGGTTACTGGAATCGACACAAAGCACTAGTACACTATCTTACTCAGGGAAGCATAATGCATGAAATTCGGAAACGCTTAAAGTCAAAACTCTCCCAGTTCGACTCGGATGGGTTCTTTCACCAAATATTTCTCTTTTTGTTCTCTAAGATCAAATGATTTAACGATTGATACTCGGCGTACTTTAATATCCGATACGATACTGACAGCGAACGCGGACTGGATGGCACTTTCGCCTGCAATCGCGGCCAAGACGATGAATATCCGTCCGCTCACAGGATCGGTATCTAAGAAGTCTTTTTTAATCCTGTTCATAAAGCAAGACGAAGCTCCAACAAAGTTGATATCCCCCACATGATTATTAGGTTTCCCTCTGTCTTTTGCGCCTTCCTGGCAATCTTCGACTTGACTCTCTTTGGGTTTGACAATTGCGTTGAAGTAAGAAACACCTCAGCAGAAGTAGAACTGGACACTTCAACAAACAACTCAGCATTGGTGACCTGTAGACTAAGAAAAAGAAAAGAGTGGTACTCATCGACATTTTTCAACGTGTCTTACAATGGTTAATTGTCCTATGTAGGCGAAGTATCAAACCGCTTGAAAGGGCCGAATATCTAAAAGCGGTACAGTGTCTTCAGAGCAACCCATCAAAATCCAGACTTCCTGGCGCCAGACAACGCTTCGACGATTTTCAAGGTCTACATATTTCTGTGACAACCCAAGTTCATGAAGTTGTGCGTCTCCCACTGACCTTCAATACTGGTGTACTCACAAAACTGTTTGTAGGGTCAATTTCTTCCCTGGCATCGCTGGTTTCTTCACGCCTACGAGAAAGCGCTACGCAACGAGTGCAACTACACCGGCCATATTCCGTATGTTTTTCCCTTTATCTTGGAAATTGTGCTTATCAAAGTACAATAGTTATTGGGATTGGACGAAAGATGCAGATCCAGCAAATCCTGAAGCGTAAGTTCCATAGTTTGTTTACATAGTCAAGCTAATGTCTCAATTTAGCTTCTATTCTTCACCGATCTTCGACTCTACCGGAGGCTTTGGTAATCTGCCCTCGGTACGAGGCCCCCTGTCGAGCGGGGTGTTCGCCGGTTATCGTCTCATCTTCGGCACGGGTCCGCCTCCTAATGTAACCAGTCACCTTCTAGAGCGCGGGTTCAACGTCACGATGCTCCCTCGGCTTACAGAGACAGCAGTAAAGCATACGTTGAGTAAGACTACGTTTGAAACTTTCCGTATTGAACTTGAGGGATGGCCTATCACTCCTGAACCAAAAGTACATGACTCGGGACATCGTGTCATTGGTGGAGATATGGGTGACACCTATTCAAGCCCCGGAGGTCTGTCATCATATACAAGTCCTGAATCTTCAGCTAGATTATTTTGGACCAGATCCACTGTTCTACTTACACCATGCAAATCTCGACCGTCTGTGGTGGAAGTGGCAGAGAGTCGACAAACACAGTCGTTTGTATCAAATCTCAGGCCGTTCGACCCAGGCTCCTCCATACCATAACGTCACTCTCAATACGACTCTTCCAACGGGAACCCTTGGACAGTCGGTGAAAATCCACCAGGTCATGGACATTGAAAATGAGCTTCTCTGCTATACGTACGACTGAGCATCATTGATTCACGCAAAGTAGTAGCGGTGCTTGAAAGCATTCTGTTACCTAGGTTGTTGAATCATATTTTCATTGTCGAGTCACAATTGCTGCATCGTTCCATCAGTTGCAGGATTATTTTCTGGACTAAAAAAAGTGGTCATTGCGGGCATGACCTACAGTAAACCCAAGTATTTTCCTTAATTCTGACTTGCAGAGAAAACTTCTGACTCTCAACTGAAAACATCCGGCGCGGAGACATGACTTGCTTCTGCGGGGTTTGATAAGACTGCTACTATGTATGTAGCTCGGCTTCGATGATTTGCATGCTTTGTTTCTGAGAACATGAGGAAGGCTTATACAGTCTAGATTGACGACCTCGGATAGGTCATTCAATAACCAAAGTTGTTGCATGGTTTCATTTACAGCTCTGTCCGAAAGAATCAATTTGTCCTGCCCTGTAGGTCATGCCTGAACCCAGGTCCGGGGACAGCAGAAGGACTCGATGTATGTTTAAAAATGGTCAAGCTTGGACGTCAGAAATTGACGACGAATGAAGAATAGCGCTAACGCATGGATACTTGAACCTTGGAGACTTATGCAATCACATGGCTGATGGGGAAATTAATTTAAAAAACAATGGCGTGCGTGATAATCGGACGATCACCTCTCATTTTCTCGCTAAGCTGCTGCTACATATATGGCTATTGCCGCAAGTTCTGCACTAACATGCTTAGACTTGCCGAGTATTGTTTGTATTAGTTATTCGTTCATTGCTGGCCATGTACGCGATATTTCTCTCTGGTTATAGATTTTTTGTCACTAATTCTAGTTCATCAGGTGGACTCCATCCACGTTGACTCTCCGGATCTAGGAAGTGGAGATGGACATGTGCTCTACAGCCTCGACTCTTTATTCATGCATTTCACGATGGCCCCAGCCGCTACGAGGGTACCACCCGCGGACACCACTGATTTCTATGATACCCTCTTGCAACCCGGCTAGTTGTGACTTCGATTCCCATCACTTGAGAAACATGACCTTCTATGATCCTGGCCTCGCCGTCGACCCTTCGAAGACGTTCACCGTCATACCTGTTCCTCCCGCCATCAACCATAACCTCGTTGAGATCCACCGTCTTGCATCCCCATGGCATCGTCACCTTATGACCCCCGGCATGGAACGTCATGGTTCCATCACCAAACACTTTTACGATGCGCGTAAGGCTGCCTTTGGTGGTCTACTCGGCTCATCAAAGCTGCAAGAACGTACTTCTGGGTCATACGTTACCATTCTATATCTCGGCTTCCACATATAACACCAATGCCTCAACCCTGGTGCTGTCCGTGGGACCTGCCTAATCAACCCGTGCTCCCGTTGACGTTGAAAGCAAGCTCGCCCGGTTCCTCTGTCACCTATCCTGACATCCGCTTTGGTGACATTTGCTACTTATACAGCGTCTGGGAGACCTTCATCGTCCACTAGTTTAAGCGTTTCCAGTCAGTATATTAGTGCCCACTCCAGGGCACAAATCTCCAGATTGCTGATCCAACTGAGAAATGGCGGTATCGACCGACCATCTGTGATGCTGCCCTTGTTATACTTAGTGTTCTGCAGTACGTGTGTTTTGACTTCTATTATGGGACGTGTCGACCCTAACGACTCTATTGCATTCCCATGTGTACACTCTTGTAGTATTTCCGTAGTACTCATTAATGACAAATGCTCGTTTCTAATGCATTCCTGTCTGCGTGTCGAACAAAAGAAATTCTTGCTTTACCATTATGGCAAGAAAACTTTGTAAGAAATGAACAGTCGACCTCTATGTGTCTGCACCTGTTTTGTAGTTCGATGTATGGCTTTCTGCACAGAATGTTACACGTGCAATATTTCCGCTATGCTCTCACGAGGTGTCAACTCATTCCACACGCAGGCGATTGTCCGAAATCGGTCTTTCTCATGGATAACTATCATGATTGCACAACCCTCAATACATCCCGATTGTCTGCTGCGGGGCGTCTGCCATCAATCATCAGCCTGGTAGTAGTCCCATTTAGGGATTGTATTTGTTGCTGCGGCGCTTATTCATGTATGCACAGCAGATTACGACAATTTTATTGCCGGATTGTTCCATCACGCCGGCAAAAGGATAAAAGCACATCATCCGGGGAAGACTGTTATCGTATCTTCCTGTTGGATCCACTAGAATGAGGCCGTCTCAAGCGATCTACCCCAACGAGAAAACTGAAGGGCAGCTGCTTCTTCCTCTGCAACTCGATGTTAATCCGGTGGTCACAATCCCCGAACCGTCACGCAGGCATAGAAAGTGGCGGATTTGTGCTCTCGTTCTGCACGCTTGTCTCTGCTTTCTGGTGTTCAATAGTGTCCTTCGGGATCGCGTCAAGGACTTCTTCATGTTCCCATTTGCAACGCATGTGTGTATGCCCGGCCCTTTCTATTGTTCTCCTTGTAACCTGTTTTGATTAGAATGAGGTCATTTCAAGTCCAGATTGGGCCATTCCTTCTAATATCACGATTGGAGAATGTGCACAATGGACCGAGAACGTCGTCCCTTCTAGCGGAGGTCTCATTGCTGCTATAGCCACCTTCGAGCTTCCGCTTTCTTCAAACACCCTTTTGTTCTTGTCGCGAGGTGCCGCTGCAGGTGGTATTAATATTCAATACGGAGGTGATAGGAGTGACGTCCAAGTCACGGTGAAGACGTCATACATATTCCCAGAGGCCCTGGATGCTGTTGACGTCTGCATGGTGACACGAGGTGAGGGAGAAAATGGTGTCGGTATCTTCGTACGTCGACGTGTCTCCCTGCATGTGCGATCTTACTGACATTACCACAGGGTTTGCCATGGTCACATCCGCGTCAAAATCACAATGTCCTTAACTTTGCGGTCATTATTACCTTGCCGCAAGCGGCGAAGGGTTCGGTGTTGAATATCAAGGCACTTGAAACTGATATGCCATTGTTCACCCATGAAGTCGCCGACCTTAATGGTTCTGTCCACTTCAATTCGATTAGCTTGAAGACCGCCAACTCTCCCGTCCATGTAGAGGTGTGAATATTTTTGCATCATGTTTTGAGTGCTTATAGAGGTCTTCATACATTAGTCCTTGGAAGCTGAGAAAGCTTCAGTGGTGACAGAAAATAGCCCCATCGAAGGCGAATTCCATAGTTCCTCGTCTCTCAAGCTGTACACGAGCAACTCCCCAGTTAATGCTTATGTTACTTTGTTCAGTACCGATGTCGAATACTACACCGATCTCGACATTTATACAAGCAACTCGTAAATATCTCCACGTCCAACGATCTCGCTGTCTTAATTCTCATTCTCATTTTTTCAGGGCTATCAGGGGCATGTTGTTCCTTGAGTCGGCAAATGAGAGTGGCGGTAAATTCAAGATCCTTGCAAAGACTTCCAACGCTCCTCTCGACCTGTCGTTTGCTGAAGCGCCCATCGACTCCATACTCATTCTCGATGCCACAACCTCCTTAGGACCAGCGACAGTTTCACTTCACCCAGCCTACGAAGGGCGGTACACTGCTGTAACATCGTTCCAACGCCCATCTATTT
This sequence comes from Termitomyces sp. T73sscA, assembly GCA_017657235.1. NCBI lineage: Eukaryota > Fungi > Basidiomycota > Agaricomycetes > Agaricales > Lyophyllaceae > Termitomyces > Termitomyces sp. T73sscA. The sequence goes on along the minus strand of JAGGAP010000300.1, from coordinate 21,504 downwards.
CAGTCAACTATGCTATTGAAGATCCTGCTGGTAGAAGACGAAAACGTCAGGTACGCTCGTCGGCTAATCGTGGGCCTATCGCGTCTGGTACAGTAAGGTGGTATGATGATGGTGATGATAACAAGGAGTTAATCGGAAATGTCGAAGTTCGCACTTCGTTCTCTCCGTTAACTCTGAATATCTGAGGGGGCACTCATACCTGTCTTGTTTGTTCAGTCAGTATATGCATTTCACGTCATGTTGATCTAGCTGTCTATCCTAACAAATTATCGATTGTCTTTCCTTGCCATCTGAGTCCTTCTTCCAGAGAATATATCATATCATCACTTGGAGCGGAACGGAAGATCTTAAATCGAAAGGAAAGCATCAACGTCGGCAATCATTGCGTGAAGGACCCCAAGGTTCCCGAGTTAAACAGGTGAATTACATGTAACATGACCTGGTATTTCAAAGTTTGACCCTGAAGCTTGATGTTGTTACTTTAAATAATTATCCCTCTTTGGTCTTAACTAGTACCAGATACTCAGACCAAACAAAGCGTATTATCCCTTACGCAATCACGGACCTTTCTGTTGCTTTGACACTAGCAGCTGAAAGCTGCATCCAAGTGCTCGGCTAGGTGTCAGACTTATCGGATATTCTTGAACCCTCTGAATTTCAAGAGATCACGATAGTCAGAAGATGATCGGTTTAAGGCACTGCTCATTTTGTACGTCAATAATCGTCGTGTTCTTCATGCCCACTCTGATACCAAACATGCGGAGAACGGTCTCCTCTCATCTCCATATTTGTGGACATCAATAAAATGAACACCGGGTAATTAATTAAGGTCTCTCCGCGAAGAGTGACACAAGTTCGGAGCTTACTTCGTTCTCAACAGGATGGATCGAACACTGGAGACATCGTAGACTTCTCCTTGGCAAAGGGTAAGTACCGATGTGGTACCGGATCTAGAATTTTACACGTAGAGTCTAGACTTAACGCGGAGCTTCCTCTTCTAACTTAAGAGACTCGTCTTTTTTTGAGAGGTCATAGACAGCCTTTCTCTCCTCCAAGCGTCCTAAAACTGATATAAATAAAGCTCATCAAAGTCGTCTACTCCCACTTCTGCCGACTAAGTGTCTGTTAATTTTATCACGACATTGGTAAGACTTGTAGCAGTATTCAATCTACCAAAGACTTATCGTCATTCTAGTGAGCGAAACCCTCACACTATTCTTTTTGATCAGCAATGGATTCGAACGCTGAAACCATTTCTGCGAGCGCTCTTTCTGAGCAATCGTCACCCCCCTCTATGTCCCATCACGTTACACTGCCCACAGAGCTCTGGCACGAAATTATGTCGTATACGCCCACATCTTCCATACAAAACCTGGCATTAACATGTAGCCATTTCCGCTGGCTCGCTCAGCCATCTCTCTTCAAACTTTTCATTGTCCGTTTCAACTATTCAACTCCCCAAAACTCTGGACGTCGAGATATGCATCCTACAGGAAGGCTTGCACGATTATCAGTTTTAAAAAACGCCCATATTGCTAGTGGCATAACCGAGATTCGTCTACTCCCATCGACGTTCTTGGATCAATACCACAAAGGATTCTCAACACCACAGCTTGTTGACACGTTCTTCTCATATCTCCCATTTCTTGTCAATCTACGCACACTTGTCTGTCACGACATCGGATTTTCGAGGCACCATTTATTGGCTCTCAGTCGTATGCCCCAACTCGTTGAACTCGAACTACAGTCTTGCCGGACGTCATGCAGTTACGAAGATTTTCCTGATTTTTCGTCCCTTACGTTGAATACACTAAAGTATGATTATCCTTTCAATGCTCAGGCCCACTTCAGCGATTACCACTTTCTCGCACTCTTAATCCAACCTGGAAACATACAAAAAGTTTCTGTCGGACCGGCGAAAGATGTACTCTTTGCGATGACAGAGATTCATCCTCCCGTGACTCTTTCTGTTCTTGAGATCCCAGTAAACTGCATTGAATCACCTCTCTTTCTACCGGTTATTGCTAGCTGCTCTAGCGTTCATGAGCTTTGGTTGTATATGACGACAGGGGAGACATATTTGCCCACACTCGACTCCTTGCCATCAGACATTCTACCAAATCTGATATCATATCACGGTCCTCATACGTATTCACCATGGTTTACGAAACATCGGCCCATTGAAACCGTTGATTTCGTGCTTTCTACTCATCCAAGGAACTTTTATACATCGATTGGGAATTTGTCAGATAAGGTTAAGTCTTTCTCCTGCAACATAAATAGCTTCGACGCTAGGCTTATAAAGACAATCCACATGGCATTCCCCTTGCTCGAACACCTTACCATCTCTGGCACCTATGTCGATATCGACAGTCTTTCTTCCGCTCTCTCAATGGCTAAGGTCCAGAAAGGCCTTACAAACATTGAGATAACAATAGAGACCGGTTCATTACGCCTCACGAATAAATGGGTCGTAGCGGTCGCGAACACGTTTCTTTCCCGCCTCATCCGCACGTACCCGTTTCTTCAATATGCAAGACTCATGTACCAGCCCCAGTCATCCGTTGTATGGGATTGCCCGGAGAAGCCTACAGTTTCCATTGACAATTTGGAGTTGAGGATCGAGAAAGAGGAAAGCCCTCATAAAACGAACGCAGTCTGGGATTCACTGCGCTTTCGTTCCTAAACTGATTGTACTACTAATCGAAGTTTTGATTCCATTTCCCACGTCGTTTTGTTACTAAACCATCAGTGTAATAATCACCTTTTAGTTTCAGCAACCGCTCTTAGTAGGCAGTAGAACTGGAAAAATACGATCTGGTCTGTGTCAGGGAATAAGAGCATTCAGCAGATGATAGCCGCGCCCGAGAGAATGTCGAAAATTAAACAAAAATGGTGCCTAAAATCTTGCTTTGACAGTCTTGAGCTCATCAAGCGAAGACCATTTCAAGATTACGAGTCTTATAGGGCAGCTTCATGATGACAAAAAAGGTCGGAGGGTTCCAAAATATAGTACTGACACGGGCCTGTCTTCTCAGGGTTTGTGAGTTGCAGGGACCATGCATATAGGCAGTCGGGCGAGTACCTAGGTATGATCTTCACTTGAGGGACAGAGTTGGCGAGAGAAAACGGCCATTTTGATCAGTAAATTGTTGAGTGGCCACGGTTCCAGCCATCAAGAGGAGCAAGCCAAGGAGCGGCGGACGGACAATGCATCTTGAAAGACAAAATCTGTCTCACATAGAAAAAAAGAATCCAAGGAACTTGGTGTTGAACGGAAGCTACAATCGGAGTTGGCAGTCGTGTGGCTAACCGAGCAGGAATACAATAAGGAAACTCCTTTGATTTGTATATCGCATTAATGGATCTCGGGCCAAGTTGCGACGTGGGAAGAGATCGACACACGAGCATTTGATGGAACTGCCGGAAACTGAATGGTAAGAAAATTACATTTACTACCTAAACGAGGAAGCCGGTAGAACTAGCGAGGAAGGTTATGGGGGATTGGGTACCTTGTAGTAGTGCCTCGTTTCAGTACATTCGCCATTTTCAGACCTCTTGATACGGCACTTCGTTGAACACGATTCATGGGGATAGAAATATCAAAAACCACCTTTTTCGTAGTACATGGGAAATTGTTATTTGGCATATAAAACACCAAGGTTGGCGCAGTCCCATCAAACACCCAAACAACGGCAATAAAAGTGGTCACATGAGTGAAAGAAAAAGTAGGGTAAGTCACAGAAGCAAGTCAAAACATGGACGCTATAATGTTCGGGTATGGAGGAACGACTAAATCTGATGCTTACCTTTAGGACGTCTTGAATGCTCTAGTTGTAAATTATCTACATGATTTATCGTTACATGAACGCCGAAATGAGTCCGAGTGTGCGAGTATACACATTAAATTTGGATGCGCACCCAAAAGCAGGAGCATATTGCGACAGATTAAGCAATGACTCCTTGGTCAACGGCGTCAGCAGTGCTAGCAGATTGGCGCTGGTATTCGCCCGGCAGAGAGACATGAGGAAGTGTTGGTGCATAAAGAACAGGAGGAACAGCGCAGACAACAGAAAATTCTGAATGTTCTCGAACGATCATCAATATCATGAACGTCGGGCTCCTGGTTGAGCTTAAGAAGCTTATCCAACCAGACAGCACAACATATGCTTCCTTGTAACAGATCGAACTGGCCGTTGAATGGGATGCCGACAGCAGGTTGCTAACTAATGTGATGTCACAAATTGGGCAATCCAACGCTGAGACGTACGTCATGGGAACAGAGACCGATAACTAACAATCCTCTCTTAGTCAGGATTCTGTCACCACTGTCATGTCTTAAGTTGTTCGACGTGCCATGGTCCGCAAGTCGATTAGCTTCCGGCTCTTGTAGTTTGAGGACGAAGGGAAAAGCCGCGTAAAAGCCATGTGGGAAAGCCGAGGTGCTCTATGAACGCTGGAAGAACTAAAGAGGTAAGATCAGTGCCTTCTAAATTGAGGGAGACGAGATACTATCGACTATGCTGCGAGAAGGAAGAAAGTCGGCTTTTTGGGTCGGCAGCTGTTAGACTGAGTTCCACAGCACCACATCATAGACGTGAATCCTGAAAGTGACAATCACAGGTCAAGCACCAAAAGAGAACAAAGCATTCTCAGGCCAATTTTCAGCTCGATGAAGAGACCGAGAAATCTTCACGACTAGTTTTTCCGAGAAAAAATGCATTAGAATACCCAGTGTTTTTTTTTCCCTCTCCACTCTAGTCAAGAAGACCATTCAGACGAGATTGACCTATTGTTTTCATATAGGAGTCCGCGTTCATCGACTTTCAATTATAGATAGCAATTGTCATTCGTTCGTGGTGTCAATTGTCAACAGGGTACGTCGCATTGCACCATGAATCGATTTCTGTGGAGACGCGCTGGAACTTTCCAAATCAACATCGCAAGTGTCCATGAATCTTCTATAAAGGGCTTGCTGACTTTGAAGAGAGTATCTTACACTTCCAAGATTCGCTGGCCTGTGGAAATCAGGGTCCGAACGCAACGGGGGCGACTCGCATTACTGTTCAAGTACACCAAATACCCTGTACAAGGGGTAAGAAAGAGGGAACATCCATACATACTTGTGGAAAACTCCATCAAACTCGACTGTGGCAGTACTCAGTTTGAAGTAAAAGTGACTGTGGTCGTCAGATCTGATCCCGAGTCGGTGTTTGAAATGTGTTAAAATTGAAATTCAAGAATACCGTATACTTATAATGCGTATTTTCCACCGTGGCTTCATTCATATACAACGCACGTACATACATATACAAGCTATATAGATCTTCTACAAGTCTCGGATATTCCATGCAGATCTACAGTTCTTCACTACGACCTTTCTATATCCTGTTACTTTTCCTGTACTCTGACACAAATGTTACGTTAGTTATTGTACATCTGGGTTGTAATTGCTCCTGTAAATATACGGATAGCGCTGGCCAGAAGGTGGAATATTGTCAGTAGAACGGGGTGAGAGCAATTTGAGCACAATACGTCAGAAAGTGACCGGGAAAACTTCAATGCTAAGGGATCCTGCAGTGCAATGGAATCAGAACTGTGCTCAAAATGTCCCGTACTTACTTATAGCCCCTACGCGTGATGCATTATTGCAGGCATATACTAATCACGTGGTGGCAACAACCCTTCTCGGGATTGGCGAGCTCCAATTCTAGTTCTCAACATGACTCTCTCTCATACAAACCTCACAATTCCACACACTTAAAGTGAATAGCTTGTCACCTTACCTGTTGATCTTAAAGATATTGAAGCGCCCTCTCAGCCTTGTCCTTCTTCGGTAGCAGCACGCGGAATACAACCTTTGCTTGAATGTTCATCAGAGTATGGAAGAGCATGTAGCCTCAGGCAGACGCTGTAGCCTTCCATTTTTTGGAAGCAGGACAAGGCTCCAGACATGACTGAAGATCTTTCTCCAGATATTTGAGGTCATAGACATTCCTTGAATCGGCAGAAGGACTACTCGAGATTTTTGACTGGTGTCACGCGATAAGATCCTGGGGATGACTAGATGGGAGGTATACCTCGGGGCTATCCGCATCTCTTCGTATAAAGGACACGATGTGCAGCACTAAACCCCACAGCTAGTAGCTACATACCTCGTCATGTTTCCCAAGATCGTCCTCATTGCTCTGTCTCTGCTCGCCATTGTCTCTGCTCAGCAGGTCGGCACCAATACTGCCGAAACACACCCAAAGCTCCCCTGGCAGAAATGTACCACATCTGGTGGTTGCGTGACCCAGTCTAACGGTGCCGTCGTCCTCGACTCTAACTGGCGCTGGACCCACACCACCACCGGGTACACTAACTGCTACACTGGCAACGAATGGGACACTTCTCTCTGTCCCGACGGCGAAACCTGCGCTGAAAACTGCGCTCTCGAGGGTGCTGACTACCCTGGCACCTACGGTATCACAACCAGCGGCAACGCTCTTACTATCAAATACGTCACTACATCCTCTGAGAAGAACGTCGGCTCGCGCCTCTACCTCCTCAATAGCGAAACCCAGTACGAGATGTTCATGCTCATGAACCAGGAGTTCACCTTTGACGTCGATGTTTCTCAACTCCCTTGCGGTCTTAATGGCGCCCTCTACTTCTCTGAGATGGATGCCGATGGTGGTATGGCCAAGCACCCTACCAACAAAGCTGGTGCCAAGTACGGAACTGGCTACTGCGATGCGCAGTGCCCCCGCGATTTGAAGTTCATCGATGGAATGGTAAGTCAAATCTCTACGGATCATGAAAACGATAAATAACGATTTTGAATCTTTAAGGCAAATTCTGAGGGCTGGACTCCTTCCGCCAACGACGAGAACTCTGGAAGCGGAAATTACGGTGCCTGTTGCAATGAGATGGACATCTGGGAAGCCAACAGCATTGCTTCCGCCTACACCGCCCATCCTTGCACTGCTGAAGGCCTCTCGCTTTGCGAGGGCACTACCTGCGGTACCAGTGATCGCTATAGCACTGTCTGCGACCCTGATGGTTGCGATTTCAACTCCTACCGTATGGGCGACAAGTCCTTCTTCGGTCCCAGCATGAAAGTCGATACCACCAAGAAGTTCACCGTCGTCACTCAATTCATCTCTTCCAACAACAGCACCAATGGCACCCTCGCTGAGATCCGCCGCCTCTACGTCCAGAATGGCGTCGTTATCCAGAACTCCAAGGTTAACATCGCCGGCATGACCGCTGGAGACTCTATCACCGAAGACTTCTGCGACGAGCAAAAGTCCGCGTTCGGCGATCGCACTCAATTCCAGGCTAAGGGTGGTTTGGCTCGAATGGGTGAGGCTATCAAGAACGGAATGGTCCTCGTTCTCTCTATCTGGGATGACCACACCGCCAACATGCTCTGGCTCGACTCCAACTACCCCACGAGCGCCAATGCTTCCACCCCTGGTGTCGCCCGTGGCAGTTGCCCCATCACTTCTGGTGTACCTTCGGAGGTCGAGAGTCAACACCCAGACGCATCTGTCACATTCTCTAACATCCGCGCCGGTGACATTGGCTCGACCTACTGATGTGCTCGCTAGTAAGTTTTTCCTCCCAACGTTCAAGAGTACTACTCTGACCCGAATTCCAAGCCGTTCGCCGGTGAACGCACACTCAAGTACTCGCTTCCTCATAGATAAAACGTTCTTGAACTCATTGTACATAGTCAAATGAATATTACTATCACGAAATGGTGCTCCCGATAACAGCGTTCTTGTCCGCGAGTCCTAATTGAGCGGGTGACCTTGAAGGTACACAATTTCGATCAATGTTATACACTACTGGTTGAAAAATCATCGGATTTTGACATGATCCAGGCTTGATTCCCCTTGATAGGTCTGAAATATTCTAGATCAGTTTGTCTTGAGCTTGAACTGACCTTCGCGGCGGCGCACATGTCAATGTATGAAAGCTACTATAATCAATAACAGAGGATGTACGGCATTGTTCAAACACAAATAGACAGTACGGGTCCGTTAGCGCGCATATCACCATCCAATGCCCCCGTTCGACGAAGAACTGTTCTGATATTGACTCAACGTGAGCAAAACGTTTCTCTACTCAGATAAACTTAATCTCGCACCGTACTGTCCTGACGCTTGATCTCCGAATACAAGAGGACCAGGATCAAGAATATCTCATCGGCTTCAAGTGCGGTTTTGGTTAAATGTAACGCAGGCGGATCGAGTTTGCCGAACAGATGAGGGCGGCCTGGAACGAGGAACCGAGCGGCGATTGACATGTTGTCGTTCAACGTAGCCTGCATAAACAGATGTATGGTAAACCGTGTAAGCTTCTTTCAAGGAATGATCCATACCTTCCAGCCTTCGTCGTCGTCATACCTAAGTTCATACTCCTTTCTCTCCGCCATCCATCTCCAATGGCGAGTCCTAATATGTTCAATATCTCCGATTCCCAATCTAGAAAAAAGCCGCCGTACTTCTTGAAGAAACCTCCTTGCGTGCGTCTGACCTCAGACAAGGTTTTTTTCTGGCCCAAGATATCAAATGACTTGTCCTTCCAAAACAGGGATGCAACATGCGACGTCCGCCCCGGGGGCGGATTCTCGTCAACCAAGACCGTCACCTTTCGACCTCGCAGCCCAAACGTCGTCTTGAGGGTATACAATGCCGACTTGTCGCGCGTGCTGCGTATGCATGCATTGAGGATGTTACCTTTGTTGTCGAAGTAGGTCTCCATCGAGGAAGGGAGCGAAGCAGAGGCGGACAATGAGACACGTCACTAGCACTGGCAGATAGGGACAGCGAGAAGCTTCTTGAACGTTCAAAAAAGCTATTGATTTGCCAAAAGAAGCTCTCTACGCGAGGTTCTGATTTTGGGGTATGAAGGAACCCTTTACGGGTACAGCTAGTCTCGGTACTTGAGTTTGTGAGATATATAAGAGCGTGACGAGATCATGAGTTTAAACGTGTGGTCAACTGACAAATTGCGTTGAAAAGATCCGACACGTGAAACGGCGTTTTGTGGCCTCCTCGACGACTTTTTCACTCTGTTCTGTGATGCGCGATTCAAACCCAGACTTGGGGTAACTAAACATATCAATGGATACACAGAGTCATGCGAAATTTCCCTCTACTTTGCGCCTCGTTCGTGTGCCTGTGGCGTGACGTCAACCGTATTCATCAACTAGCCTATAAGTACTTAGTGTTCTTAGAAGGAAGGAATTTAAAGCTTGATACGTATGTCGTAAGGCAGAAGTTTCGTCACATCGCATCATGATGGTTTAGATAGAAGGTCACGACGGATCTGGCAACCAAAGTATTCTATTTCACATGGCGAAACAGATCACCTCATCTCGCTCGCTGCAGTATTTGAAACCTTCATGCAATTCTAGGGCTACTCCTCACCAATTATCCCATTTCTTGTCCAGGATTCCGAGTCTGCTTGCAAATCCTGTAGGCAGACGCTCTGACACGAAAATACCACGGCCGGATCGGATACCGGCAGAGTCCTCTACACCATGCCAGAATCGCAGTTCTACTTTATCCCTGCTGACAAGTTCAAGCATGCGTTCACGACCAGCAAGCACTGCCCGTCTGTCCACCACGTCCCTCTCAACGACAAAGCCCTGGGCGTGCACAAGGTTTCCTCTCGCACGACCCACAAACTGGTCACCCCGCCTCCTTCACTTCGCCCGTCTGCCCATGGACACGACGCCCCCGAGACAGCATGGGAGGCGTTCTATCCCAAGGGAAGCATCAATCCCGCTTCCGCGCTCCCTGGTGGCTTTGGATTCTACCTGAGCGGGCCTAAGGAGTTCGCAGAACAGCTCGCGCGTGGAGCCACCGAGGCAGTCTTTAGTTACCGAATGATGCTGCAGCCGGATTGGGAGTGGGTGAAAGGCGGAAAGCTGCCTGGTGTCTGTGAGTTGGATGTCGTGGGAACACATTGACCAACCTCGTTGAATGCGCTTTTTTCAGTCGGCGGAATCGGCGAACTGTCGTACAGTTGCACGGGAGGAAGGCAGGATAATCGATGCCAGTGTTTCAACCTCAGGCCCATGTGGAGGTATGTTCATAATCAGGTCCATCTAGAAAGTATCTAATACGTCTAACATCTAGAGCAAAGTCAGCTGGGGAGCTGTACACATATCTCCCTTTGACGGATACGAACTCTTCGGTTCTCATCAACGTACCTCCAGACTCCAAAGAAAACAGCGACTATGGATTCTCCGTTGGGCGAGGGTCTTTTCACTTTGATATCGCCGTGGGATGCTGGGTCAGCATCGCTTTCCGAGTCAAGTTAAACACGTACAACCATCACAACGGTACGACTTTTTCCCTTTTCCGAGAGCGGAAAGTTGATCGAGGATCACAGGCGAGATACAACTTTGGGTCGACGGCAAGTCCGTCATGGACATCAAAGGTCTCACGATATGCAACGCGGAGAATGCAAGGATCAAGGGCATGCATTTCCAAACCTTTTTCGGCGGTAAGTTCAGCAATGTCCTCGTAGTATCACCATTCACATACATCTATTTCTGCAGGGCACGATGAGAGTTGGGCGTCACCGAAGGACCAGAAAGCGTGGTTTGCAGATATCTCGGGCGCTATACTGGAGTAGTAAACATTTTCCAGTACTACATGTGTCATAACGACTCCACATATGAGCGCCTAGTTCATCAAACTATAAAAGTCACCTGTTCAAAAGCATCATATGGCGCCAGAGTATTGAGAACCTCTAGGCGGCTGTTTTCAGTACTAGACGCTAACCATCCCATGACACGCATCTCGAGCATCGACTCACCACTGTCCAAAGAGCATCAAGCAATCCAAGATGAACAGATCGCGCAACTTGTACTCTACGAAAAACGGGCCCAATTATACCCATGATGAAGCGCGTCAGGCTTTGAAAGTCATAAACGCCGTGCGCCTGCGGATGTACAAGCCCAGGCATACTATCAGAGGAAGGTGCAAGTAGTCAGCTTTTTTAGGGATGACAGGCAGGAACGGAAGGCGCAGGTGAACACCCTGCTGAAAGATCTCGCACTCGCGATCGAGTCGCACGAGGACCTATGTCTAGGCTCGAAGCAAGAAAGCACGGCTCCCAGGGAAGAACCATGGAAAAGTGCCGCCGATGAACTCAAAAAGCAGCTTGTCCTGTACGACAAACAGCCTGAGGCAGGCGTCTGTGCGGGTATCTCAGTGTCCAGGACCAGCGAGGAGGAGGTGCGAGCCGCATGTGTCGTTGCTTCGATGCGCAATGTCTCTGACGCTCACACGGACCCGAGAGTAAAAGAGGAGTATAAGAAAAAGGCAGAGGATTTCGAATCGGCGAGTCCGGACGAGCGGAGGAAGGGGATGAAAGAATTGCTCGAGGAGTTGTTGGCGTTGCTCGCAGCTCCTTTACTTGCTGGAGGCGTGATGTACGTGGCGGGGTCGATTGCGAAGAAGATTGGCGCCCGGATGACTGGTGGATTGTTGGGTTGATGAGGCGGACGAGAAATTTCATGCAAGGTAAGTAACATTTTCGACCAATCCTTGAAGATTTCGCGAATCAGGCTCAGGACTCGGGAGAAGCGGACTTGAACTAGGCGCGTTGAATTGCCAAATTGTATCACATGAATAAAAGTGGATTCGCAAAGCCAATTGTCAGTTCCAATTGAGTGATCGATGTTCCCGGGACTACATCCATACTGGCAGAACATACATCCGCCGGTGAAAACAATGCAACCTCTTCTTTCTTCACCTTCGCACCTTCGAGTAACTCCTTCCATGCGTAGTATGCCGTTTGTAGGTATGAGATGGGAACGGAATGGTGTTAGAAGGCATTATTTAATGCCTCAGCCGACTAGGTCTCGACCAGACTCCCCGAGAGAGGCAAAGACTACGGGCCTGATGTAGGCATGAGCAGTAGAAATTGTGGAGTGAAATGAAATGCAATATGCATACCAGATGGTGCCACGGTAAAGATGCAAACGCGTGACGAAACGTAGGATACTTGCAAGTCTGCAAACGCAGTTGTAGGATGACGTGAGTACTATAAATGTTATGAATTAATGAAAGGAATGGGACATAGCTGCGAGCACAGTTGTGAGTCCAACAGGGTTCCAATTTTGTAATTCCTAAAGGATCTGTACAAAATTTGTGGGAAGCCCAAGGCAAGGCAGCCGAAATCGAAAGATAAGTCTGGTCAGTCATTCGTAAGTTCTCTCTAGCTCTTCGAAGTATTGTCTCTCTTTCACTTGGTCTTCTATTTATTCAGCTTTTCACGGCCTATTACCTCAACGCTTATCCCCAGTATCCTAGCACAAAAGAATACTGGAGGGGAACCAGAGAAGAGTGAGATGAGGCGAGATTCCCTGAATCCGGTATTCCAGTCATTCGAGACAGACGCTACCAGTTTCTTTCTTGAGACCAAAATCGGGTAAACCACTGTTCGGCAGAACAGTAGCAGTGATATTCGTCATATAAATACGGGATAGACGATGATGAAACGAGTTTTTGAAATGCAGGAAAAGTATTCGTAAAGCGATATGAAAACGGACATGAAGCAAATGTTCACAGTGTCTCTCATACAAAAGTGTGAAGGAGATCAAACCAAGCGCGTCTTCTCCATCACAGGGACATGAACGGTATTCTGAAAGCATAAATGAGTACCTCATGCAGGACAAAGTCCAGGCCCACGCCGCCACCTCGCGGGATTTCGACAATCAAATGAACCATCGAGGATGCTCGTGGGATTGAACAGCAGCGAAATACGGGCGATCACCATGTGCATTCCCCGAGGTCGGGTCGCCTCCGTACCACTCTGCCCGCTCCCGCGAGATGGCGCCGTAGTTGACAACAGTGACTTCACTCACCTCGTCACCAGGGAGCCTGAGGCGGGCCTCACGGGCGCGGGCACGGGAGCGCTTCACGAATTTTGTCAGCATGAAGAGGGCGAGAAGGCTGACGAAGGCAAAGGCGCCGGTAAAGGCGGCCTGGATGTTTCTGTGCGGGAGAGATAGAGGGCTAAAGCCCTCAGAGGAGTTGCAAACCTCTCTCCACTGCTTGTTGCTCGTGATAGCTGCGTTCTGAAAGAGGTTCAGCGTCACAATGGTTGAGATTTGGGGGAGATAAACCCACTTCGGCGCGGTAAATGAATTCAGTGAGAGGAATGTCAGAGTGGTGGCCGAAGACATGCACGTCCTTGAAGTGGTCGGAAGTTCCGTTCTTGAACTTGATGCGGAGGAAGTCACGGAGGTCAGGGGGAGAACCGCGACGAAGCTCGATGACGATGGCAGACGAATAGTTGGCTGACGGAAATGCTCGGTCAGACATGAACAAGGGTAGGATGAGCGGTTATTATGCTTACGAATGCCTTTGTACTCGGGATGTTCGTCGGTAACGCCGGTCTGGTGGAAGAAAGAGATGAAAGGCTGGTAGGTGGTCTGGACGAGCAAGAACTGAAGAGGGTCCCCGTTGAATGCAATGCGCTCAAGAGACGTAATGATTGTGTGAAGGAGTGTGCGGCCAGCAACTATCAAATTTGTGTTTAACGTTCAAATCGATCAGGATGACGTGCGAGAACGAACTGTTTCCTACTCCAGTGATGTGCTTGTCGGAGAAGACACCGTCCTCGTGGAAATTAGCAAAGTTGCGCGCTTGTTCAATGAGCGTGGGAGGGAGACGGTGGGCATAAGTCTTGTTGTGAACGAGTTGGGTGTTCATGAAGTCGAAAAGCTAGACGGTATCAGTACTCTGCCACATGAATTGGAAATCCGCCTTACGTTCCACTGGAAGAGCAAAGTTCGTCAATGTTAACTCGACAGACCATGAAATTCACTCACGGCATTTTCCAAGATAGTGGGACGACCAAAGACGAAATCCTTAGCGGCCTTGAAGAAAGATTGAGCATCCTGCGCTTTCTCCTTGAATTCCTGGGAACTGTAGAAATCCTTGGTATGCTTCGCAAAAGCCTGTCATAACCCTCATCAGCTTCGGCCAATCTATACGGACAAAATAGGATACTTACAGGGCAATCGGTCCAGCTCTCCAACGACCTATCATTACCAGGCTCAACCGTCTCAACTACGCGTCCCAAACCATCAACCTCCGTGTTCCAGTATTACATAGATGCGAGATCCACATACCCGGAACATACTGGTACCCGCCAAGGGGGGCAACAACAGTCGTGTCGTTGGCAAGCTGGATTTTGTTATTCTTGTTAGGCGGGAACAAGCCCTGGAGCAGCGCGATCGCCGAATCGAAGACAACAGTTCCCTCGACGCCGGTCTTGACGCGCGCTTTGACCTCACTGTTGTCGACGAGGTCGGTGCGCATTCCATTAATATAGGACGGGGAGGAGCTTTCGAGGTACGTTGAGCGTAGGAGGGAACCTAGCTGGAAGGATTCGGCCTGCAAATATATGACGCAATGAGCACAACGAGGAAAGCAGGGACACAGGGACACGGACCTCGCCAAGGGCAGTAGTCTCAGTGCTGGATCCAGCATACGAGTACGGGTCCTGGTAGTAGCTGGAGCGGTCGCCGTTTCGTGCAATCACGATGACTCCGAGGACTTTTGACAGCAACATAGTCGTTGAGGGTGTAATGAGAACGGAGGGGGGTGATATACCACGGTGTACTGTGAAGGTCTCTTATACAGGCCAGAGTCATGGCACCACTGGCCATGCAAAGGTAATGTGTAGTAGGATCGGAAATCCAGGCTGGCGCATGGCGTGGGCCACCGGTGAATTGACTTAACTTTGTTTCGTACTAGTAGCACGATCACGTATGCGGGTACTATCGAGGTGCAGGTGTCGCGAGGCATAACACTAATGTTTAATGTAGGAGATTAAAGGTAGCAGAGGTCGGATACTCACAACTTCAAGTATATGATCCTAATTCCAAGGAAGTAAAAACAATGATCGTTGTCATGCTGAGACCACCGTCCAACTCTTGCATCCTTTTGATTTCTAACGATTCCAACGAGTTGAGCTGGAAAGAGGACATGAATTGTCTCGTAAGAACGGGACACACTGTGACCGTGCTGTTTTTTACGTACAGATCCAGAACTGTGCAGCCTCGTGTTTGATCTTATTTAAAATGATTTGATCACCCGTGCTCGCATGACGACAAGCTGGCGGTCGAGGAAGTCCGCAAATGTGAATTGTAGGCGACCGCCGACCGCAGCACATTCGGTGGGAAGGTGCGTTTTTAAGTTACTCATTGATGCGTTTAACGGTTGACGGCAACTCAGTCATCGAGGAGGGGCACCGAACATAGACGACCTTGTTTCATCTGGCCAGCCTTGGCGTTTGGTAATATGAAAGGGACGAGAACTCGTAGAAATAATAAACGTGGTCGTCGTGAGGTGGGCACGTATGCGAGTCGGATTTGAAGTGCTTATTTCATATTTCTGATTCTGCGGTTAGAATCTACTTAGTGACCAGAGAGGTGAATGGCTCTCACGATTACGACCCCCTTGATTTCATCTAAGAACACACACCTCAATACGGTCTAGCCTATTTTCCTCCCTCTTTACGCATGAACTCGTCACGAGGTCCGGGGGAGTGTCCTTCCTTCTCCTTCTCTGTCATGGAGAATTAGTTTGGGAGGTAATAGGGCTTCCAAGCTCCAATATTCGCTGATGCCCTGTTGGATAGATCCGTTTGGCGCTGAGAGATATCGCTGTTTGGGGTGAGTTGTCAAATCGATGAGAGCGGCTTCTCAGATAGAAGACAGCAGATAGCTAGGAAAGGGGTTTCCGACTGATCATGGAGTCCATGGTCGCTTGTCGTTTGGTGGAACGTCATTGAAATGTCCATTGGAAGCGTTCTCAAGAACAAATGACTATTCTCGTGGCGAGAATATAAAACATTCACGGTATTTTGCAGACCCAACTTTCTCGCTCATTCTTATCATCACTCAGTAGTAACTAAAATGTCCACTCGTCATGGTGCCCGGCACTTCACTGCCCAGCAGCCAGGAGCCTCCCATGCAATGGTCGTCAACAGGAACCCGCTCAACAAGCCTGACGTTGTAAGCACGGGCAGAGAATGGAGCTACGATTTTTTCAGTCGCGGGAACATTAAAACACGTAACTCCCTGTTGCTCCTGACTCGTCCTATGTTGCTCACATCCGTACATAGTCTGCTTGGCGTGGGTTTTCCCTTGCATCGTATATGGCTCGAATAAAGCACGTCTGAGTCACTTAGAACGATATGGTAAACCTGCAAAGAGTGAAGGCATGTTCAATAGGTATTGCTGTTTCTACTGCATACTTGGATGTTGTGGATCTTCAGCTTTGCATGTATGTATCTTTACTCGCTCTAAGAGAGAAAATCTCAGCTTGATATCTATAAGGGTATTCATCGTTCGCGAGTTCGCAACCGCTACCGTATCGCGGGAGAAGATGATACAGATTTCTTGGCCGTCTGTTGCTGTTCTGCCTGTGCTTTCGCACAGGAAGAGGCAGAAATCAATTTGGAAGAGGGGGAATTCCCTCATGGCGAGTGTCAGACGCAGTGAGACGTCGTAATAATGTATGTATCGTCTGTGGCCTTGTGTCAACCTTGGTCGATATACGCACTATACTTTTTACCGCTAACCGCTCAGCATTGTGAACAATGTTAGGTATGTAACCGGCGTTTGTCTTCAAGTCTTGAATCATTATTAGATCGTCGAATATGAAAAAAGGATGAAGCCAGGAAGGCGAGATAAGCTGCAGAGAGCTCAGAGCAAGGACAAGATCTCGATCACCGTCAAAAGCTCTCAGTACTGCATCATTTCGAAGCCATCGTATATTCCACCTTTCAAGGGTACTATGGCAGGTTATTTGGTCAACGATCCTGTGATGTAGAGGTAAACAATTCCAATACTCACCTTCTGTCTGAGCCAAAACATTCATTCGCACTAGTACTTCAGCGTTAGCTCGATTGGGAGCCCTATATTGCAAGTATCTTGACAGTACCTTCGGAATCATCTCACGAGGAATTTATTTGGCAGGACTCGCGAGACTCATCGACTTGGTCAGAGCTGTGAAGCACTGATGTAACTTGGCGGTTTATTCGTACTTTGTCTGCCGCACCCGACCCAATCAGCGATTTCGGTGATAATAACTAGTAATGCTGAGCCTACGAGTACAACTTTAAGATCCACAGGAGATTATACGTACTCACTCGATCCTGTAAACACAGGGATGGCTGATGCAAGGACATGAGTAGAAAACAAAACATCCGTTCCTATCTTTTGCCTCTTTCTGTCAGGCTCGGGGGGGTTTCCTTCCAATTCTTGATTAGTCTGTGGGATAGTACTTCCAACCTTCAGTTATCGTGGATGCTTTTCCTTGATATGGAATTGGATATGTGCGTTTGGCGCCGAGAAATGATACTATGTATTTTGATTGGATAAGACCAGCTTCTCAGATAGAAGACGTCAGATAACTGAGGGAAGCCTTTCCGATTGGTTGGGAGCCCATCGCACCTCTAGCGCTTGTCGCTTGACTGAAACACCATGAATAAAGTAAGTTCTGGGATCTGCGTAAACATTCAAACATTCGCATATGCAGTCTGAGTGTACCAGCCAGGGAGACGTCGAGTCAAATCGTAACAATATGTCGTCCATGGCCTGTGTCTCGTACTGCTGAGCACATCCTTGGTTGATATTGATGTCGCACATCCAACTGAATGCGTCTTCAGTGACCGAAGCGTAAATCCCACTGCGAACATTTTTACGTGCCTTCCGGTTGCCCGTCATCCCAATCCTCCCATTCCTATTCTTCAAAACCCTCCGCTCCCGCGACTTATCTGCGGTCTTTCGTCTCTGCAGTGAGGTCGAGATAGCTTCATGGAAAAATTGAAGGTGAGTGGACTTTTGAGGACAGAACGCAACACTGAGAAGACGGAAGAGACTATAAAGAGACTGGAAAAAAAGACTAGAAACCCTGTCCTTTTCGATTGTCTGCTCAGTTCGGGCTTCGAGCAGCGTCGCACCGCACTTCATCTCATCTTTTTACTTACTTAAGGAGGGGAGTCTTAGCTTCATAGCCTTAAAAATGACACGTCTAAGCCTTCCCGAGTGAAGTCCGCGTGTGAGAGGTTGATTAAGACTGAAGCGTAGTATATCGTCTCAGCGACACGACACCATATCCATACATTCGTAGACTAAGCTAGGCGAATTGCAGTAAACATCAATCAGCGACGGCCTGAAAAAGATTGTACATTAGAGAATCCTTACCTGTCCCGTTGTCCCTCGACCCCGCGCGTTCTCCATAATTCTGGTGCTGTCGAGAGAAGGTGACCATTGAGTTCTTGACACCTTACTGCAGTCGTTCGAGGGGCATGCCGCCCATTCAGGAGGGATTTTCTGGGAGGGGTACCATCAACGGTGCGTCATGGCGGTAGGGGGAATTGAAAAAAACAGTGGGAAACGTACAGGTTCAGCGGCTTTGAGAAGTATCAGCGAATACACTAAAAATCCCTCTCGTTTTCTTTGCGTAGTTGGCACTGGACGAAGGACTTTGGATTCGATGAAGGCTCAGGGGCAAAGGCCCCAGCTGGTACATGTTCATTCCAGAGGATAGAATATGATATGGATCTGCGTGACTAGGAAGGCGTTGATTGACACTAGAAACTAGGATGAAGCTGTCAACTATAAGATTGAATGGATTCACAATGGAGCCCACCGACGACCCGAACAAATCGCATCACGAGCTCCCCCACAATCCCACCCCTCCTACGCGTGCGCGATATTTATTTTTTTTCTTGTCGTATTTTCCATTTCCTATTCTTTACAATGATGCATAAGCCCGGCAGGTAGTGCACTCACATGCGTTAGAGGCGTACACAAGGTATCAAGCTGCTTGTGAAAGCAGAGGCGGTGCGGCACGACTTGGAATGTCAGTTACGGAAGTTCACTATCGTTGGGCACTGGTGGAGCGAAGGGGAAGTAAAAGAGGGGGGAGAGGGGGAGAGAAGGTACGTACAGGTTGTGGCAGAAGCTGGAATAAAGGGAGACGACATGGAAGGGCCAACGGCCAAAGTCTGTATTTTGCTCTGCAAATATCATTAAGCTCCTAATAACCATCGTAATGACTCTTACTTTTGCAAAAGACGCGTGCAGGATGCTCATTGTGACCTATGAACCGCGGTCATTACTCGCTCGGCAAACGAATTTGCGACGCACGTGACCTTTTGCTGAAGCTTTTACCATCCTCAATCCAGAGGTTACCTATATCCGATGCGCTAGAGCTTCAGGCCATGGGCATCTCTGTTGAGAGGCTATTGATACTTCGAACTCCTGCTCTAAATTCCGTCTTGTCTTTGGAGACTCAGAAAACCTGGTTCCCCTGCAAATTTATCCATTACTCTCCTCTATGACCTTGGACGAGGTCGGAACTCCGTTCTCGTGCGTCTCGGTCTTCTTACTCGCATTCCTGAACACAACCCCGTGTCCCTCTTTGCCTTTTAAATCCTTAGTACCCGTACCTAATTACCAATACTACGCGTTCCTCCGGCAGAATGGTAGATGGAAACTAGAAAGCCACAGAAAGCTCTTCAAATGGTTGATGAGTACGATCAAATCTGGGGAAGAACAGAAGGAAGAGCGGGAAGAGATAAAGGAACGTCAAGACACGAAGATGCCTTTGTCGAGCTAGCTTAAGCAATCCTGCCGTATCCGGCAAGTCGTTCGAGGATTTTAATGGCCGCAACTTGAGTCGCTAGAATCAATCAATTTGATAATTCTTCATGCAGTGACAGCTGCTGGCCTCCACACGCCTCCGAGTATCTTTCGGGCGTGCTCACCCGTTACTCGCGTAAACGTTCACTGCATCCGCATGAACCAGGTTTTGCCAAAGATCATTCTACCACATGAAAACCTCACATGCCTCCAGAAAGTTGTTTTCAAGTAGAAAACATCATAGCGTTGTTACGAGCGATGCATAAGGCACTGTTGGGATATGAGGTGTTCGATTTATGAATATGCAGGAGACGGAGGAGATGATCGGCTACGCTTGTTTGTAACGTGAAACTCCAGCCCTTGTCGATGATCTGACCGATGGTCATGGTAGTGTGTGATTGCGATGACGATATAGAGGATCTAAGGAACGCATGATTTACAAAAGGTGATGAGAGAAAAGTTAGCGATGTACCGTTTCCCTCTTCACTTTCTGAATTTATCCGTGCAGCTCCTTCTGTTTTGCTTTCTACAATACCGTATTTCAGATCGACTGCCATGCAGCCATACTGTGTCCAAACCATACCATCGTAATGTCAGAATGGGATGAGTGGCCTTGCACAACCACTCACGGTCTCATCACGGCTCCATGGGTCAACCTCACGGCTCTTTCTGTATGCTAAAATCAGATCAACAACGCTGTGAGGCAGGCAATATTCATGGAAGTAATGCAAACAGTGAAGGGCAGGTAAGTAATCCGATCGACCATGGTGTGATGCATAAGGACGTAATGTATCCACGGAAGTGATGCATTATATAGTGCATACAGGGACGTTGTACAACCATACTTCCAGAGCTATGCAAGCGTCTGTATTACACTACAGATGAAAGACTGATCAGCCATATCCTGGATTCGGTTTTTTCTCGCTGCCAAGATCAGCTATGTAACTGCTCTAATGAGTACTCGTCATGCTTGTCTGGCTTGCCGTTGGAACGGGCAATCTCCCTACCAGCGCTCGTCATAAACGAGTTGCAATCTACTCTTTGCGACTGCTTATCAGGTAGTGTCTATGCTCGCCCGTCATCCATCCCTGTCATCATTCAAAGATCTATCATCTGACCCCAAGATAGGGTGTGCTCCAGACATCTTAGTATTTCATACGAATCATTTGAAATTCAGCCATTTGTATATCCTCCATAAGTGTAAGTGATCATCATTGTGAAAAGAATTCCTCTCAGGACATCATCCTTCTGCTGAACTCTAGTCACCTGACCTTAACTGTGCTCACAACCCAACGATGAGGCATCTTCATGACTTTTTTTGAACGCAGTATTTATGTTGATCAGTCTGCTCGTACCTTCCAGTTGCTTTCCTACGTTCCGTTAGATGCAATGATCAATTGAGAGGCAAGTACGAAGGTCAGTAATCCCACATCTTTTTGAAGAGTGTGCCACGCATTCAAACTCACAGCCTGTTTCACATCTTGCCGACATTATAATCTACATAACCCTAACTTTCCCACTTGCTTATTTCAAATATCAAAGTAAGCTCATGGTGCAAATGGAGTTTAAGCAGTCTAGTATGAACCTTGTAATAATAGGCACGTATTGCACGTTGAATGAATCCTTCATGATAAAAGACTACAAGTGAACGACTCTAACATACACAGACCCATATCATGACTGAATCTCCAAGGTTCTCGTCGCTTGGTCAAGGCGAGAATACTTCTTTGTCTCCATGTAATATGAAGAATCATAACGACGGGGCTGATGTCAACCCAGTCCTCGAAAGGGTTTGGAGGAGAATCGACTTTATGATCCTTCCCGTG
>JAGGAP010000299.1:0-38119 GCA_017657235.1 Termitomyces sp. T73sscA | reverse complement strand
GAGGTGTGCGGATGAAACTATCCAAATTTTCCTCTATGGTCCTGCAACGAATTCAGTTTACTCTGATATATGCCATCCGTGTACATACCTGAACGCTTTCTCGACATTACCACCATATATTGGACTTGCAGTCAATCCTAGAATACTTGGTCTTTGATAACCTGAAGAGGAAGGTGATGATTGTGAAGGGAGGGGAAAGTAAAATTCCTTCATAATCCGATTATATGGGTGATTATCAACGGCATGATGAGCTTCATCGAAAACCAGGAGGCTGATATCCCGGCCAAGGCTGACATAGGAATGGCGGAGAGCATCGAGAAGGACCTGGGGGGTAGTCACTATGACACGATTGTTCTGCAAGACGGTCTGCCATAACCCAGCATTCTTCCACTGATCAGGCTCTTTGGAACCCGAGATGAGACCGACAGGTCCCGAGATCGCTCCTTGTATTACAGCGCACTGTTGTTCGCAGAGTGCTACAGTCGGGGCAACGAACCACGACACCTCGAAGAGAATGAATGATGTTTAGGATTATCTGCGGCGTTCGGTCGTACCTTCATGGGCTGCCGCTCAACTTCAGTTTTTATTCGCAAGACTGCGATGTGCGTCTTGCCCGATCCAGTGTCGAGAGCGATGATGATATTCCTTCGCAAACTCTCTTCTAGCATCTCTTGTTGGTACCCTCTCGTCGTTATTCCGTCGATAGACGATGCCATTCTGACTCTACCGAAGCGCACCCGCTGTATCAGCAGAGGAGAGGATATTGCAGTTTGATAGTGCCTGGAGTCCGGGAAAGATAAACAGAGAACGTATCGCAGCAGCTTCGATCGAGAATATTTAGGAAATGAAATTCAAGAAAGCTTAAGCACGTCAAAGCAATCTGATTGGTCTGGATTCGGCATGCAGCACAGGTGATCTCTCCGTTGGGCGCTCACCCTGGCCCGAGATCGGCCCGAGAGTAGTTTACACGGAGATCGAGAACGATAGTGCGATATATGGATCGCCCTTTTATCAGACTCAGTTCTCTTCACAAACTGTTCAAATGAGCATCTTGAAGCCGTAGTCTAGAGGCCAGAGTAAGATCAAAGAAAAACCTAGAAAAACCCGTCAGCACATCTCCCCTCCAGCTCGGCAAAGTCCGTGCAAAACTGTACAGTGGATAACTACATCTCTCCCTTGTTCGAGAAACCATGAGACGCTCGGAAAACGTTTGTGTTCAGACAACCAAAGCCACCTGGGGCCTGGGCAATAACGGAATGTTATGTGTGAAGCTTGTTCTAACGGAAAAAGTTACACCCTCTACGGTGGAAGACATCTCGCTCGTGATCATCTTGCTGTGTAATTATCAGTTCGCTCTGATGATTGCCTCGCCTATATCTCCCATCTCCCCAGGGGCGGTCGGATAGTCTGGATGATATACTCTGATAACGAGCCTGTGGTTCGAGAAGAACTGCTCACATGTCATAAGTTACCTCGTGTCACACACACTAGGCCTAGGCCTCGATGACCTGAATGAATATCTACGATCGCCGAGAATCTTTAGAGGAATGATGTATCTATGTATATGTCGACCGATGTTATCTTGTATTCAGCAAAGGTTAATCCAGTGGGCCAGGACCAGTCACGGACAAATTTTACTCCAATAAAATTAATCGCGATACCTGCCAAATCATCAATTGCAGCCGAACTCGACGATATGTAAGTAATGTCAACTTCATCAATTCAACAACCACATACATTACTCAGACCCTCTTTTCAACACTTGGTTTCACTTTCTCGTCAAAGATCGGGGTTCTCTCGTCCTCGCCGTAAAATAGCGCGTCATCATTCTCCTTAAAGGCCACCTCGTGCTTCGCGAATTGTTACTTCCTAATAACGTGTCAAGTTCGAATCATTGAAGTTGAGCTTACTAGAAAGACAGAGCTTCAGGTCCGTTAATGTTAATGAGAATATCAAAATGCCACGACGACACCGTTGAAGACACCTTGCACTGTTCCGGGAGATTTCGGAGTCCAGTTACACACAGAGTAAATTCATCAGGAGCGTCGACGGCCATTGATCACGATCGTCGTCCTCAAATAACCTTCACTACCTAACACATGTAAGAAAGTAAGTAAAGAGTCAGCCGCAAGAAAGGAACAGATCCGATTAAGATAAGGCAAAGTTCGTGTACTGGCTTTGATTTACAATGGCAGATACGAAACCAACATACAAATTATAAATTAATCAGTAGACACACCATATACAGAACGTTATAAAAAGATGGCAGTGGCGGCGGCGTACGCTCGTTGCCCCACTGGCTGCTCCAGAGAACATCACAATAAAAGCATCTCAGCAAGCTATCTATCGACACACGTGGGTGGGCAGATCAGTGAGGCGCTTTGAGGGAAACATACGACACCACAAGGGTCCTTGAACATCGAATTCGACCACAAAGGCGGAGATTGAGAGAGAGATAAAGACTATGGCCAAGAAGAGGAAATAGACGACCATTAGGATTTGCGGATGGCTTATCTCCGATGATGGATACGAAGATACTGTAATTCAAATTTCAGCGTTATTCAAAAAAAAAGCAAACGAAGGATGACTGAACGAAGGTGCACGATGTTGATAACTGGCTAATATACCCGCAACTGTTACCTTCTTGTACCGAAGAAAAATCAGCTACAACAATGAAATCGCAAGATATATCAATATACTTACGCAACGGCTACCCGGAGATTGAAAAAGATAAGAGTGAAAAAAAGACGGAGTACCGCGTACGCAATTCCCAATGAATATAATTGTAGCCATGAGTCTTTATCATCCAAAAAGCTTGTGTCATTGAGGGTACAAATGGGCTCAAGGTCCTATGGTAGTAAATAGAAATAAGTTGATACATCCCCAAGTTTGTTGTCGCAAGAGGACAAGAAGTTATAGAAGCAAGGACGAATGATCATGACGAGAATAACTTGAATTGAAGCTGGGACGATCGCATACCGCCAGTCGACGCGACTTGTGAGTGAGTGAGCTGGCATGTGCAGGCTGCGTTTCCATACACGTGATTAGACAATTTCACTCGACTTGCCACCAGTACTGTATTAGTGACTGGCTTCTCAGTAAATCTGCGTCAACGTCCTGAACTGCGGCAACTGGCCCTTACAGCGTTAAGGACACAATGAGGTCTCCATACTTGGTATAGCCCTCACTCGGCCGATTGGGTGTGGCCGACCAATTAGACGCTTGGTGACAATCAGTGCGTCACAACTCTGACCATGAAATGAAATCCTCCTATGTCAGATTCTTTGTATCATGTCAAGGCACTTGCAACACATCATTTAGCGTTGTAATATACTTGTAATCCATTGTTCCCGGTCCAGCGAACTGCCCAAGTAGTCATGGCTTAGGTACAAGGTAAATATAAGTAGTCACGATACAAAATGATCGTTTCCGGCAGCTGTACATATACTGAGCAACAGTATTCTTGCAGATCCAACTTTGCCGCTCTTTCACAGTCCTTCCCACCAACCACTTAGTATTGCTGAAATATTTGTACCTCATGGTGCTCAGCAGCCCAATGTCCTGCAGGTCATTTCCCTTCGGCCCATTGAACACCAGCCCGTAGCTTCCCAAGCAATGGTCATCAACCCCAAGAATTCATTCAACAAGCCTTACATTGAGGGCAAAGGCAGATAATAGAACTAGATATTTTTTCGTTGCGAAGATGAGGAAACATGTAAGTCCCTGCTGCTCCTGACTCAGCTGATGTCGATCATATCATTTTGTAGTCTTTCTGGCATGCGTCTGTCCTGATATTATATATAGCTCTAGCAAAAGACGTCTGAGCCACATTGAGCGCTATGGCACACCTGACCCTGATCATGAAGGCTTTTGCAGCGCAGACTGTCGGGCGAACGGCTATGTATGTTATGCTCCTTATCATTCGCATCTATGTCTTAACCTACTCTACGATAACACTCCCAGCTTTGTATTTCTAGGAAATTCAATGTACGCAAATTCGCGCTCACTTTGAAGGAGGAGAGTGTACCGATTGTCTGGCTACCTTCTGGTACTGTCCTTTCGCGTTTAAACTTCACGCAAGAAAAGACAGAAATTAATTTGGAGAAGGCTTTAGCCTGAAGAGTACACGGCAGACAGGCTTGAAAGATGAACGTTACCTCAGTCTCTACAAATTTCTTTTGTTTTTATAATCATAACATGTGAAGTTCTATTTTAGCGTTGGTTCGAGCAAACGCCGACATCATGAAGAAACCCGCGCATCGGTTTTTATACAATCCGGAGACAAGGCCTACTGCGAAGGCTTGCATAGTGTAGGCCCTTGATGACCTGAGATATCCCGCAAATTGTCTCCAACTTACTCAAAAAACCTAGTCCATAATCTCTTTCATCACCAATCACAACCTAATCATGACCTCAAAATCAATTGTAGAAAAGAAAGTAGTCGACCCTTCCAGGCAGAATTGTAGATTGACCACTCTAGTCCCAAACGTAATCCCAGTTGCTGCGCCGGGACGGAAACTCGAGTTCTCGCTGGACATTGGTTGTACTATTTGTTTGATATGCCATTTTGTCGAAGGATCAGCAAAGCAAAATCAAATAGAATGAGGAAAGAAGGAAAGGAAAGCATGCCTAGTACCGATGTAGAAGGAAACCTGAGCGTCTGGTGCACGTCAACTGGGGACTAGGGGCTTGCCGATAGAACTTGTGCGGCAGCAAAAGGGCTTACAAAAAACGTACTTGTCTCCATGGTTTAGACGAGGAAACTTATTGACACGGATTCATACTTTTATCACAAGGCTGAAGACAGTCGACTGGTTTCTAAAGTCTGATGAGACTGATATTAATACCTGTCAAAGACGAAATGAATCGCACTGATTGATTTGGATCTCTGGATTTCAGCGGTCGTCATCAATTTGTTTCATTGATACTGTATCCGGGTGAGGAAGATATAAGCCTGTAGAGCAACAATTTAAACACCGAGCTGGCAATTATCCAGCGGACATGTGGCGAACATATTGTGCTGCATGGTGCGACGGGACACAGTGCTCTCGCGATGGATGTCATCAGATATGCTAAAGTCGTGTGGATGGAGGCGGCACAGCTTACTCGTTGACGTGCACACTGCATATTGGTCTGTGCCTTCAATGATGCCTTGTCACGATATCATCACCCGGGGCTACAAGTTGCTGATTCAAGTGATATCTGGTTCAGACTGTGTATAGTGCTGCTCAACCGCGGATAGTAATGGAGATGGGAAGCATGAGTCAGAGTCGATGACTGCCCATTATCTAATAATCTTCAATATTCAAGCAGATTGGAAAGAATCTTCACCAAGAATAGACCTGACAGGTATCACTCAATTTGTCTGTATCCACTTTGGTCTTTATAGTTCCGTTGCCATATTCCAACTCTTGCGGCGGAAGGACCTAGTAATCGGATCTGTTAAAGATTTCATCTGCCAGGACAGGCGCGTAACGTCAAGCCTGTGCGCGAAGTCTGTTTCCAAAGGATACCATCGCGAGGAGACCAAATGAGTGATATTGAAGGACTGGACAAGAAATGTACGGAGCTTTGATTGTTACTATGTTGATCATGTTTTGGCGATGTTAAGCGCCTACTGCGCCATATCGAATCCCGGCTTCACATAAAGGTTTGAATTGAAGGTCAGAAATTATACGGAATGAACGAAGGACATAACATCAGGTGCTGGTAGTCAAGGAACAAGGTATATGTCCTTCAATCAACATTAATCAGAGAACCCGGAACTTGTTGAACAGTCACGGTATGAATTCACGAATTGTTGACATTGAAGCATTGGTGAGGGTGTAATGCCATTTTCAGGAATCGAGTTGGGTCGATGTGAGAACTACCCCAGGCATCTCAACTTCCAAAGTTCGCAGACAACGGACCTTGGACCGTGAAAAGGACAGACCGAGCAGGAAGTATTCTAAGAGCTGTCCGTCCGGAACCCCACAGATTGTCAACGGTTCCACGGATATGAGAAAGGAAGGTTCAATGAAGGCTGTTGATAATAGACATCGCGAGCACAAAAAATCGCAGTCGACGTCCATATGGACAAGTGAGTCTGGGGTCATGGTAGACGCCAGTTGACTGGCTGTCATTATTTCGGGTGCGACACACAGCTATCATCAGAAAATGCTAGTCGCGGACATGGTCGACTTGTCACAATAAGTGGTGCTGTACCGGCTCCACGGTGAGGAAATACCGGATGATTCACACGAATTATCCAAACGCTACTGGCATACTCGGTGCATGACCGCTATTGCAGGCGGGTCTAAATTCCCCAAAAAGTCGAATGCGCCTAATATAATGTTCGAGACAGAATTTCGGTACTGGATCGTTCTAGAAAATGTCCAACTGCTTCATTCGTTCCGGTCGGCATGCCCTGTGAACTTGTTAGAATTATAACATTTCGACTGATGGTGTCTGACTTGTTTACCATAAAAAAGCGAAAGAATCCAATGAGTGATGGGAAATGCCATACAAAGTATGTTGTGAACTTGAAAAGAAGACCATGATGTCAGCTTCAACAGGAGAACAAAAAGCAAGAACATGTCATGACTGGCGTAAACGCGGAGACATTACGCCGATAGTCATGATGAAACGTTTTGATACAGTCGTTTAATTAAATCATTGAAACCTTACCGGCGTCGGACAACTTGATTGAGCATTTGTTATTCTGTGTGACATAGCAAGTGAGAATGTTCAATCAGCGTGAGAAATCACACACTGCTTTGATTGAGACCTTGAGGTCTGAAGACATATGAGTGGGGCTGACCATGAGGGCGCTAGGCAAGCATGACATCTATGGATGCCCGTACAACGAACTGAAAGGGGTTAACTGATTTGCAAAAAAAAAGGACTCCAAGAGTCCATCCAAGACCACGGCAGTAAGTATCAGCACTGGTTCCCGGCGGTGCTTTAGTCGCGACATGATACGACTTGTGAGGCCAGAGATGCAGAACAAAATAAAGCTGTGAAGTGATACCTCTCACCAGACTGAGGGCAACCTGAGGGTATGGATTTGTCATTTTGCGAATGCCGGAATCGCGGCCCGAGCCGGTAACTATGTACTTCACTTGTCCTGATCCGATACTTATGCTTCATTGCAAGTCGGCGCTGTCTACGGTAAGTATACATCTCTGCATTTCCACTTACATCCTGTGCAACAGGAGCTAGAAGTCCAGGTCCATTCCTGGACACAGCAATTCCAATTCTTGAGTTTCGAGCATGAATACGGTAACCAATTCTGTGAAGCAGATCGGGGAAATGGAAAAAGGAAAGTGAGTTATTTCCACTGCTTGGTCGACCATCATGAAACTGATCTTTTTTCCTAGATCCATGAGACTCTGCTTGGAATTTGGTCATGCTTTGATGCGGTAGTGTTTCCCCGTCAGCACCTGTCCTGTTTCGTTTGCTCAAATAGACCATGGGAGGGAAAAGAGTCGTACCAGATTCCCCCGGGCATTGATATCATGTCTCTTTCTCCCTGTCATCCAACTGTTGAAAAACATACACACTCTGGTTTTAAATGCCCTGTCGTGGGTAATACCCACATGTGGTGTCCTGCACAAGATGACGACAGTCGATCACCATGCCCCGCGTTGAACACCATGGCCAACCACGGCTATATGTATGTCTTTCTATCGACCACTTCCGACGGTCACCTAACAAGATTATTGACAGTGCACGAGACGGAAAGAACATCAGTCCCTGGGATCTTCTCGCGGGACTGAAAGCGTGCTACAATTTGTCTACGCCACTTGCGGGGTTTCTAGCTTTTTTCGGGTTCATCCTCTTGCGAAAATTTCGGAGAGTTAACCTGTATGAAATCGGGGAGCACGCACGGATCGAGCATAACGCTAGTCTTGTACACATGGATACACCTATTGGTCAGAAATATGCGCCTATCAAAGTCGAGGAGAATCTTGTCGAGCTCCTCCTCAAAGACGCAAGGACGGGCAACGAAGAGAGAGAAGGCCAGAAATTTGATGGAAGCCACATACTGATGAACGCGACTGACGTCGCGCGTGCCCGCATACGACGGGAAAGGCAGTGCCGGGGGCTGGATGGCGTGCATGCTGAGATCGCTAGAGGCGAGATGGCCATCATTCTTGGCGTTTGGGAGACGCGGGTGGGGAGGAACGTCGGTGTCCCCGTCGAATGGATACGCGAATGGATGTGCGACGAACGCTTGCCGACGGATTGGAAGCCTACTCACGTACAGGGACTTCTTGATGTGATACACCGCGCCAAGGCGATACGTCTTGCAATGAATGGCTCGGGGTGAAATAAGCTCTATCCATGTTTATTCCTCATTGACATTTTCTCGACGTATTTGATTAATAATTGGAAAAGATATGCCAATGATACTACTAGTACAAATTATACCGGCAAGGAATTTATAAATAGAGATGACTGAAGGACAAATGAAATAAGTTTTATTTAATGAGAGGACGGCCGTGGGTTTGCGGAAAGAAATTGAATCTCTCGAGTCCTGAGAGAAGTTCTCGTGCGTCGGAAAACCCCGCTCCAGAGAGAGGGGGGTCGAAAACACAAGCCAATGCAGTATAGTCCAGTATAGCCGGAGGTTCGAAAGGGACGAGTTGGTTGAGTCCTTTCCTCCTTACCAGTATGAATTGAAGACCGATCTTTCGGCGCGGTGCCAACGTGAATCGCCTCCATAATTAATGCATGTGAAGCCATGGACTCAATCTCAAGGTTCTATTTTACAAAAGATGATTGTGCTGGCACTGGTCATTCAACAAGACGTGTTTTGAATCCATCCAAACTCGAAGGTCGATTATAATTGATCGTGATCACTTAGCGCTTAGCGCTTATACCTGATCGAAATCTCGGAGGATTGATCTTTCACAAACCCATTGGTTTCATTCGACTCCTTGATTAAGGAGAAAGATCTCTGTCAACTTGAAGAAAAGATCCTGAGACAAACTTCGGAATCGTCATATCAAGGGCAGCAGCACGTGAACAGACGGATTCTGATAATTTTCTCATGCTCTCCATCGACAGACCAGCTTTCTTGACCTCAGCGCGGTCTGCAACATAGTCTGACAACTGCTTTATGAAATCACCTCGTATGGAAGAACCTCGGAGACGGTCCGCCCTCAGCCGCAGTGTATAGTGTGACTCGCTGGTCATCTGCTCTCTCCATGGTCTTTTTTTTACCGCCACTACATGCTGGGTCCAGCTCAGACCCATCTTTTGGCCCCATTTAGCATCCATCATGGTAGTGTGTGAGTCCCAGCTTTCACGTATAAATGAATCGTTGATATTAATGGCTGCTTAGCCTCCGCCTGCCCCTCGCACGATCACACTCATGGCGGTACAAAGGAGACTTGCGCCATTTTGGGTACTCGTAGCCGCTTTCTCACTCTTTGTTGCTGCCGAAAACACTTTTGGTGTGCGCGATGATTTGCACTTTAGCCTTGAAGCTCGCGATAAGAATAAAGATGGCTCTGTTCCCGTTTACAAAAACTCGAATGCCGCGATAGAAGATCGTGTCAACGACTTGTTACCTCGGATGACGTTGGAGGAAAAGGTCTCTCAATTGTATCTGCGTGCTTTAATGTCCGTATCAGATGCGTTACTTATCGTGTAACGTCAGGATTCAAGGTGATCTGGATGGATGGATGAACCTCACGGACCCTCTCGATGACACTCTCGTCTTCAATCAAACTGGTCTCGTACGTTCTAATGTCGATTCACGTGCTCAAAGTTCTGACCTCATACAGGAAGAGATGATGCGACTCAAGGGCGGAAGCATCTGGGCAGGATACCTCACTCCCTACGAAAAGCTCGTATTCGCAATCAACGTCGGCCAACATTACTTGATGGAAAATACAACACTCGGCATCCCCGCGCTCTTCCAATCTGAAGGTCCTCTCTCTCTCGTATACTCTAACCCCCGTCTCACATTCCCAAGGCCTCCACGGGTTCACGGACAACGGAACAATTTTCCCCTCCCCCATTGGGCTAGCCGCGTCTTTCGACACGGAGCTCGTATCTCAAGTCGCCAGCGTAGCCTCTGATGAAGCCGAAGGCCTCGGCATCACACACATGTTCGCGCCTGTGCTCGACCTGTCGCGCGAGCTCCGATGGGGTCGGGTCGAGGAGAACTTTGGGGAGGATCCGTTCCTGACGGGCGAAATGGGCCATGCGTTCGTCAGCGGGATGCAGAATGGGAAGAGGAGGAATACGAGCGAGACGGCGATTGCGCGCGTCGCGGCGACGTGTAAACATTTCGCTGCATTTGGAAGTCCGCAGGGCGGTCTGTGAGTGTTTTTTTTCTAACTTCGTTCCTGGTCGTGGTGTGCAGAATGCTCATGGGTATTTTGACAGCAATTTGGCCCAGGTGTCCGGTGGCGAGCGAGAACTACGCACTATGTATCTCAAGCCGTTTAACCGCGCATGCGTTGACAGCCTGTCAATCATGACAGCCTATGCTAGTTATGACGGTATCCCCGCTATCGCCAATACTCGCAAGTAATTTTTTTCACATCCTTGCGGTCTGTCTGATCCGTGTGTTGTCTAGATCTATTGACTGACATCGTGAGTCCTCTTTTTTGATATCTCCAGTTGTTCTTGTTCATGGGATAACTACCTTAATAGCTGAGGAATGAATGGGGATACAAGTACTGGGTAACTACGGATGCGGGATCTGTGGATTTGCTCATCACGCTCCATGGGACATGCGATACCAGGGAATGTGCGGCCAAGGTCGCGGTGGACAACTTTAGCGGAGAGATGGGTGGTGGTAAGGCTCTGTGTTTCCATCCTTGGTCTTTGCTTGCTTCTCATTTGATACCGATTCCTCAGGAACGTACACCTATCTCACTCTTCCAGGTATTGAACCTTGTTGGGGTCAATGACGTTCGTTCGTACTGACCATCTAACTCCGTTAGATCAAGTTCAAGCCGGAACGGTGAGCATGGACACAATTGATACCACCGTGAAAAACCTCCTCCGAGCGAAATTCGCTCTTGGATTGTTTGAGAGTGCGTACTTGCCTTTCATGCCTAGCTCACCCATTCTGAGCAATTAATATCGACTGTGATAGATCCATATCCCTACGAAGACTACCTCTCATCAATCCGTACCCCGGAATCCAAAGAGATCCTCCACACCGCAGACACAGAGAGTATCGTCCTCCTCGAAAACAGAGGGAACACCCTCCCGCTAAGCACAAACGTCGGTTCCATAGCTCTTATCGGTCCGCAGGTCGACCGCGTCACCGTGCGTTTTGATTCTTGCCACGTCCTCTCCCGCTAACCCGTGCTTTGAACCCAGTTCGGCGACTACGTTTTCTTGAATGCGTCAAACAGGGGCATCACGCCCCTTGCGGGGTTCACGCAGTACCTCGCGAACGTATCGAGCTCGACGAAGATCAATTTTGCGCAGGGGTGCGAGTTGTGGTCCAACGATGAGTCGGGGATTCCGGATGCCGTTCAGGCTGTGAAGAACTCGGATGTCGCGGTCGTTATGGTACGTATGTCGCTACTCTTTCCTCCTCTTCCTCCTTTGCTATGTCATGCTAGTGTGCTAACGCGCTGGACACAGGTGGGCACATGGTCTCTTGATCAAACGAACCTATGGCTGCCAGGGACGAACGCGACGACGGGCGAGCACGTGGACCTTTCGGACCTTGGACTTGTCGGTGCGCAGCTCGCGCTCGTGCAGGCTGTGAAGGAGACCGGGAAACCGACTGTTGTGGTGTTTGTGAGTGGGAAGCCGGTGGCGGAACCGTGGATACAGGCGCGTGAGTGCTGTCCTTTTTGCTATCAGTATAGTGATGTGATGTGTGTGGGTTGCGTTAGATGCGGATGCTGTGGTTCAGCAGTTCTATCCTGGTGAGATGGGTGGTGAGTACGGCATTACTGTCGATTTGATGCAGGGTGTGGTCCTATCTATTCTATTGGAACTGATATCCTGTTTTGCAGGACTCGCGATCGCGGAGGTCATCTTTGGTGCTGTGAATCCCTCCGGTGCGTTCATTGACTCTCTAGTTTACCTGGTGTTGAGTGTATCTTGTGGGAACAGGAAAGCTCCCCGTTTCGTTCCCTCGAAGCGTTGGCACGACGCCCGTGTTCTACAACTACCTCAAGGGCAGCAGGCCTCTTGACCCCGGGTTTGTCTTTGATAACGGTACTCTCAAATTCGGTCATCAGGTGTGTGTTACAAGGGTTCTATTGTCCGGAGTGTTAATGAATCGGAACTTGTAGTATGTGCTCGATAGCCCGGTCCCGCTGTGGAGCTTCGGACATGGGTTGAGTTATACAACGTTCAACTAGTGAGTACATACCCGCTTTGAGGTTTTGTGTTTTCTTTGCTGATCGGAGATGCAGTACGGATCTTACGCTTTCTACGTCGACGATCAGCCAGTCGCAGGATTTCAACGTCAGCGTTACAGTACACAACACTGGATCTGTCGCCGGGAAGGAAGTTGTGCAGGTTTGCTAAATGCTGTGGAAAGATTGTGCTGTCCTCGCTAATGCATAGTCACATGCGTAGGTATACATAACCGACTTGGTCTCTTCCGTTGTCACACCGAATCAAGAACTTGTCGGCTTCAAAAAAGTCGAAATCCCGTACGTTCTCCACTTCTTCCTTCTCGTTCACTCCTTCCCTGACGAGATGTGGGTAACGTAACAGAGCCGGAGGATCGACAGTTGTCACGATACCCGTTCTGTCTTCGCAGCTTGCGGTGTGGGGCGTGCAGAATCAGTGGATCGTCGAACCGGGAGTTTTTGCTATGAAAGTTGGAACGAGCGATGTGGTCTTTGCGCAGACGAACTTGACAGTTATGTAGGTTGGTTGTTGTGCCAGAGCCTCGAGGCTTGTTTGTGGTTCTTGAAAAAGAGTATGTATTGGTTGGGACGCGTCGTGGTCATGTGATCCGCGTGACCTCAGTCCGACACGTCGACAAGTCTGCGCGTAAAGTTCCATTCGAGAAGATCCATCGCCATGCGACATAAAATCTTATGCGTACATATGTCAAACTTGATCTATGTACCTATGGAACGCTGGCCGTAGGGCGCAGGACATGTCTTGGATCGCGAACTTCGAAGGAACGATGGCGTGTGCCCTCGAAGAGTGATTGAGGCAGTTTGCGTTTCTGAGCTTGATGTATGGTAAATCGGTAATGTCTTGAAGTTCTTTAGTTTTTTTTTCTTTTGAAAGTACTAATTCCAGTCTTTCAGCCTTCATGCGCACGTACTACTGAGTCCATCACCATCCATCTACACCCTTTTGTACAAACTCGAGATCTCAGGGATCCGTTTACCTTGACCGCCAGAAATTCAAACTTAGAGGACGTACAGCCCTCCGATATTCTTTGAGAAGGGTTGAGGCGAGCCCGATATGGTGAAGTTGTTGAGGACGGACCACAGAAACGTTTAGAAAGAGAGGTGCGTTCAGTTCTCTCTAGGTGCTGTGAGAGGTGGCTTAGGCGCCACTACGTCTACAGACATTGGAACCATCTAACCTGCCCTCCCTCTCTGCACAGAGACGGCCGTTCAACCTTCGTGTGTGTGATGTACGGTCCACGTTGCGGCTCTCTGAACATTTTTAAACCCAAGCAGACTCCAACACCTCCTCAAGGACTCCCAGAACCACTTCTAGCGCGTGAACCTTTGAAGAAGATTGCGTGGAGTCGAGTTGGTACCGTCTCGTGGAGAGTCGAAGTCTTCGGGAACCACTGTATCGAGGAGGTGAAAACGATGTCGATGCGGAGGATTCCAGAATTCGGATATGAAACTCGTGGCATGTCCTAATAGAGGCCGTCGGTCTGTAATTAAGTATGCTAATTCATTTGTATCTGTGGAATCAAGAGTCTTGGTCTTTATGGAACTCCTTGGCGAGAACCTTTGGGTACGTTCCGCCTTCTCTCAACTGTCTTCCCATTCACCTTGAATCTGCTAGTGCAACCATCTCGGCAATGACCTCCCGCCAAATCCAGATCGATATCCCCACCCTCAAGGTCCATCGTTCATCGTTTACGTGCCCGATTCCTTATTCCTTCAATGATATCGGACACCTATATCGGTCGAGTCGTATGAAGTTCATATCCGATATCATGGGTCTATTTACACCACACGTAGCTCAGGGCTTCATCCGGCGGCAGTCTACGATATACTCCTCAATAGCAATTAGTAAAAAGTTAAAAAGCTCTAGTGGCGCGAGGCTTAACTCTATCTTTCTCTATTCATCCCATGACTATGACCCTCTCCTTCCCTGCTTCTCGACATTCGGCGTTGTACACCTATATTGGTCGAGCCATTCTCCTACTGCGATCGTATGAAGTCCATGACCGATATCTATTTCCACCACACGTAGTCCAGGGCTTCGTCCGGCGGCAGCCATACGATGTGTTTCTTAATAGCAAGTAGTCAAAAGTTGAAAAGCCCTAGCTCCGCGAGGCTTAACTTGAACTTGTTCGCGTTCTCTACTCATCCGAGGACCATGACCCTCCCCTTCCCTACTTCCTGCGTCGTACAGCTAGCTATGTCGGTCGAGCCATTCTCCGACTGCGATCTTATGAAGTCCATATCTGATATCCCGGGTCTATTTCCACCACAACACATAGTTCGGGCTTCATCCGGCGGCAGCCTATGATATGCTTTTCAATTGCAACTAGTCAAAAGTTAAAAAGCCCTAGCTCCGCGAGGCTTAACGTTCTCTACTCATCTGATGTCTCTCTCTCCCTCCTTCTCGACATTCGGCGTCGTACAGCTATATCTGTCGAGCCATTCTCCTACTGCGATCATATGAAGTTCATTTCGGATGTCTATTTCCACCACACGTAGTCCAGGGCTTCATCCGACGGCAGCCTATGATATGCTTCTCGATAGCCCAAAAATTAGACATCCCTAGCTCCACGAAGCTTAACTTGAACTCGTTCTCGTTCTCTACTCATCTGATGACCCTCTCCCTCTCTACTTCTCGACATCCAAAATTTGAAAAACCTAGACTAGCGCACGCGAGTCCACAAGCAACGTTCAACCCCAGCCCTGATCGCGAGGAGTTCTTCTTCTGATGTGCGATTCCGGTATTCATTTGGAGATGCGTCCGGTTGGCTCTCTGACCAAAGCTCAACTCTCATTTGATCGTGCACACACTGGAGAACATTTAATGAATCGAATGATTCTCCGAGTATGGTTATCTTAGCTGCGCTGCAGAAGTCTGAAGTCAAAGCGTCCACCCTTGCTTTCCGTTCAACGTTCAATTCTATGGTGCCAGTAGCAAATGGGCTGGAGAAGATACGGGTACAGGTCTTTCCTTACTTGTCCCATCAACTACCCTTGACTTCCGCCCAACGGTTTCCTTGTTTTGACGAGTACTCACCGGTGCTCGCGAGCCACCACCAGCCCTATGATTGATGCTCATCGCTCAACGCTCTACTCCTGCTCGTTCAATCAACTACCTTCTGGCTTATAGCTACTTGTTACTTTGAATCCTGGCTGGCGTACGACTTGACTCTCCGTTTATTTTGATTTCCATGTTAACGTTCAATAACATCTCTCCTCCCCTTATTAGCACTATCTGTTTGATTTCACTGGATTTGGTCCAATTGACGAACGTTCAAGGCGAGGAAGTAGTTGGGCGTAATTAAATGCTTGAAGGGAGAGAGTACCGAAAAGTCAATGTTCACAGCGCGGAAGCTTCATGAGAAGCTTGGGCATTCAGAGAGCCAGCCTGAATTTCAATGCCCAAGCCTGATGCTTCATTGTGGACTTGTTCTTTTGTCGACTGATTCGATGTTACTATCAACCAATACTACTGAAGCTCCTCTCCGCTTCTGACTCAGCTCGGTGCGCAATCCGAGTCTCAGACGCGTCGGCTCAGCATCCCGTTCTACCCTGGCGATTTACTTTTTTGCTTTCCGTCAGGATGCCTCGATTATTACATGTTCTACCTGACCCGCGGATCGGCTGCAACCGAGAGGGGAAGTGGTGGGAACTGGCAGAAGACTTAGAGTCCATGAGGAGAGCGGTGACAGCCAACACGTAACAAAGCAAGAATGATGCCCTGAATTATTCAAAATCCGAAGAAAGGAGTTAAAAGATGCGCCATTTTAGCTCCACCAGGCCTCAACGTATAGCCTGATGGTCGATCTTAATCTATAAGATATACTCCTCTTCTTATTGGATTAACAACTCAGACAATTTTCCACCTCCTTCTTGGACCACTCCGATGCCTGGAAACATGGAGATTTGAGACCAATGCCAGTGAACCCACGAGTCATCAGCCCTGGTCTGAATGCAAAATCTCGCCTTTAATCTGGGACCTGCTCACCAGTACTACTATTTAGTCATCTCATTTCTCCGTGGTGAAATCCGGCAAGTTCAGGTGGTGCTAGACAACTTCAAGTTTCTTCTTTCTTTTGGTGCAGCTCGTTTCAACGCCGGTATAATATGTACGTTACCATAGGCTGTTATAATAAGCGTACTTATTCCCATGTTACGGTTTTCTTAATCGAAAACGCGTTGTCAAGGTTTTCTATTGATCGGCGACCCATCTGTAATCTCGTCGAGGCATGCGGTTTTAGTGCAGATCTTTTTAGTTACACCAAACCTACAATCCATACTGGGAATTTTGCGAACAATGGTTTCTATGAAATTACTCCAAGGCAGAGTGTGATGTCGACGCGTTGGCTCTGAATATACGTCCACAAGATCACCTCGAAGCTTGGTTTCTCGCTGACAGATTATGATTGTCGCGTTTAAAATACGCGTCTTGTTTTACATCCTCGCGTTTCTGTCCGGCTCTGTGGAAAGTCTGCATTTGCGCAACGCTCGAAAGAGACTTTACCCATCCTTGGGCGCGTGGTAGTTCAGCTGGAGCGTCTTGTTTATTTGTCAAGTCAGATCAACTAAATCTCTTACGGCGATCTCATGGACTTATCTGGCCTTCATGTTACTTTTAAAATGATGTATAATCCAACATTATCACCCGAAATCGGACACTGGGCCCGCCTTGCGGATTAGTTTGCTATATCTGCAACTCACAAAAAACATTCAAGGGACGCCGCCAGGCATTGCACTTTTTTTGATCACCATAAACCCAATCTACCGTGAGGCAGCCTATGTTAACGTACATCCTCCGTCACTTCCTTCCAGCAGCTGTAGCACGCAGTACTCGTATCCTTGTTCACATCTGCCACACAATTTCTTCCTCAAAGAGCGAGAATGTGGACAGAAAGGACATATCAGAGAACATGAAGCAAGATAAATTCGTGAGACTTGCTTTTGTCACACAGTATACCGCTTACAAGTGACCGTTCTCCTTACCCATCAACAGCTAAAGAGCGATGCCAGTACTGGTAGGGATTTCCCCAAGCATGGCAACAACAAAGACATGGAGGCATGATTTGTCGCAGCAAAGAGGACAGAATCGTAGGAGACACCGCATTCCTCAAATATGTCTAGTCGCTGACTTCGATACTAGTGAGAAAATGATGATAAGAAATTCAACAAAAATATGCATTGAAGATAGGGCAGCCGTAATACACAAAACCAGGCGTACTTCTGTCTGTAACATTTTCGAGTAATTGAAACATATGTAATGTCATGCAGTTGAAAGCGCGGATTCCAGCGTCGATAGCTAATACCTGTTCTTTTCTCCTTGTCTGCCACCCTATTCAACGCAGTCAATCATCGAAGCGGACCAGAGACCGGCTCATTGACCAAGCTTAATTCCACTGGATAGTAGAGCTTTCATTGGTACGATAGTTATTAGGATGTAATTTGAAAACACGTTCTTTTGCCATTATCTATCTGGAAAAACGAGCGCTTGTGCAGTGACAGAAGTCCAAGCTACAC
The DNA here is from genome assembly GCA_017657235.1 of Termitomyces sp. T73sscA. NCBI lineage: Eukaryota > Fungi > Basidiomycota > Agaricomycetes > Agaricales > Lyophyllaceae > Termitomyces > Termitomyces sp. T73sscA. The sequence goes on along the minus strand of JAGGAP010000299.1, from coordinate 20,261 downwards.
AAAGAGCAGTATGTTCCGACCTAAATGTGCGAGTTAAAATCGACCACATACCAGCTGGGTAGGGATCTCCATCAGGGATCGACACTGTCAGAGCCAGGAACAAGTTGCAGCACCTTTGGAGCGGAAAGATTGACCAAAGGGACTATCATTTCTCAAAGGTGTTCGAGTCCCACCAGTATCTGTTTGTACGTATGACTCAAGCTTCGAAATGAAGCCTATCTCAATAAGCGACAGAGTGTCTGCGGATAGTCAGGACAAATGAGCGTCACGAACAATACTTGTATCGCAAACTAACCAACGTTCAAGGCGAAGACGCCGGAGTAACGCCAAGTCAAAAGTTGTTCTCTGGAAGACAACAAAAAAATGTCATATTCTGTGGGAAGTAAGGACCTTGAGGAAAAACGTCCGTTGGGAGTCGAAACGCGTTTTGGTCCCGTGATCAGATGTCACAATAAGGTCACTTCATCAATTTCGTGGGACTGCGGACTCTTTCTATAACTAGCGTCCATCTACTACGCGCTTCACTCATCCTGGAGATATAGACCAGGCTATATGGGCGTATGACTGTATCGTGGGCGATCTGTGCGAATCATGCGCTTAGACATAGGTAATGTTTATCATCATATTTCTTGCACCTTCCACTAATGCTCAAACCAGCAAATAGCGCCTTTTTATGATATGTCTATAAACTGCTTTCTAGCACAGGATTGAGACTGGTTTTCGATAGGCTCTCTACGATATACCTCTTCCTCACTGACTTGTGAACTAGAGTTTCGCTTAAGATATATCCCTGATATTCCCAGCATCGTTTGGTATCAATGACGTGGCAATTCCTTTATGGAGTAACACGATGTAGAATTTAATTTGCTTCACAGTCGCTTCCTATACTTCAATCTGTGTCTTGTACGTACCCCTATCAAATTGTTCGTGTGCACAGGAGATCAATTGATGGATGGATGCTGCGCTCTTCAGTGCCCAGAACGTGGACGATCAATCGACGAGTGGTGCATCTGACCTTGGAAATGGTTTTCTCCGTCTCACTTGTGTTTCCAGTTGCAAATTTCGCGACAGGATGTTATTTCGAAATAGCTACTCTTGCGGCGAGAAAGGAAGTCGAACACCGGCGCCCTTTGACTGGTGTTTCAAATGGATGCGTCCAGAAACATTGAGTCCGAACAAGCGGACGGAGTCTATTTTGGTTATCGTTTGTATATATTCTATGTTCGACGCTTGCTTCATTTGCGATTTTCTTAGCGTCAATATGAATCAAGTCGATTTTTCCGCCAAGCTGTCGTTCATCGGGCAACCATTGAAAGTTGGGCAAGTACTCGTCGATTGTCGTCCATTAGCGTACATCAGGTTCTCAACTTTTCCTTGCTCATTTTGGGTGCTATAATTTGCATCTTCACACTGTAGTGAGGCTGGCGACCACCAAACGATCTGAGGCCGCTTCGTAAGTATTCTATGCTCAAGGACCCGGAAGTAGTGAATCGTGTTGACGTATGACTTTCAGGAACGAGTCCGAGATAGATACGCATGTCACACTCACAACGCTTTGCCTCAAGGAGCCGGCGGAGAACATCTGAGAGGCTCCTTTGAGTGTCGCGAGTAGAAACAAGAATTATTGTGAAGTTGAAATGCAGTCAAGTGCGATCATGTTTTCACTCGATGACGAGAGGTTTGGAGCGGATCTTTCCTTGCTTGCCTATGAACATGCATAAACTCAATGGTTATACATCTTATCTCTCTGCGGTGGACACAATGTTCCGACTTCAGTGACTCTAATACCTAGTTCGCTGCCTGCAACAGCTTTACTCCAATACTCAAGCTTTGCATAACGTTACGTAGTAATTCAGTCCTGAGGGGGATCGGACGGTTCGAGATATCCACTTTAACTTATATTCATTCGCTGGCCTTGTTTGCTTCCGATGGATTTGGATTGGCATGGATTTGGATTAGCATGGATTTGGATTGGCATGGATGTATCACTTGTTCATTTTGACTGCATTTATTGGCTGTCCGGCTTCCGTGCTCGGTGGCTTATTCGGACATCATAAATATATATAAGTCGGCTCCCTGTCATATCTAACGTCCTCACCCACACACACACGTCCTGGGCACCATGGATGGTGCAAATGCGCGCCAACGACCAGAGAAGGTGCTGAGGAATACAAACAAGTTGCCTCCAGTGATACCTCCTGAGCACGATCACCGTACTCTTGTCCTATGCTTCGACGGGACTGGAGACCAGTTCGACGGGGACAATTCCAACATCGTCCAGTTTGTCTCGCTTTTGAAGAAAAATGATCGCTATAAGCAGATGGTTTACTATCAGGTGATGCATTCTTTCTTCATCACGCATAGTCAACGATGGCTAACTTGTAATACTTAGACTGGTATCGGTACCGACGTGACGCCAAAACTCGCAACGCCCTTCGCTGTCAAGTTTTCCAAAGTTTGTACATTATTGTTCGCATCTCATTCAAGGCTCAAGCTGGCATTCAATAGATCCTTGATGAGATGTTTGCATGGAACCTTAAGCACCATGTGATGAGTACGCGATGCACTTTACACTAAGTATGGCACCTGATGGAGAGACCATCATAGGCGGCTATGGATTTCTCATGCAAAACTGTGAGTGTGACTCCAAAGTACATTGTGCTCTGTTGATCATTGCTTCCTTGAAGACCGTGAAGGAGATAAAGTCTGCATTTTCGGTTTGTCAATTCGCAGCTAGAATCATAACGAAAGAAACGTATCCTGATGGTCTATTGACCAGGTTTCTCCCGTGGTGCATACACAGCTCGAAGGTTTGTTACATGCAACAGGCTGTGAATGGTTGGTTGACTTTGAACAGCCTTGCCGGGATGATCAACAAAGTCGGCTTACTCCCCGCCGATAACCATCAGCAAGTGCCATTCGCGTATAAAATGTACGCGAGGACGGATGATGTCGGATGGGAACAGTCGAACGCTTTTAAGCTCGCGTTCGCATCCACAGTCCCGATCGAATTCCTAGGCGTTTGGTATGTGGTATGAACTCTGACTGCCTGTCTCATCCCATAGAGTTTTCTAGGGACACCGTAGACTCTGTCGGCTTTATCCCCAAGCGACTGCCCTTCACAACGTCTAATAAAATGGTCAAGACCTTCCGTCATGCTATCGCCTTAGATGAACGCCGTGCAAAGTTTAAAGCTAACTTTTGGAACCGTCCAACTGATGCTGAGCAGGCATATGGTGTGCACACTGTTCGGCTACCGACACCAGATCTCGATGAAAGATACGACCATCCTAGTCATCACAATGACCATAATAAAATAAGCGAATCAGATACAGACAGAAGACTAGATCATTATGAAAACATGTTCTCCGTCGAGAACAGTCAGATGACAGATATTGAAGAGGTTTGGTTTGCGGCATGTCCCCTTTTTACATCAAAAAGACATAAAAACTAATCTTGTTCTGTTCTTATCAGGGCTGTCATTGTGGTATGTATGTTCCGTCAGATCTCTGGACGATAAGTAATATTCACCGATTCTACAAGATGTCGGTGGAGGCTCTGTCGCCAATAAGACTCCGTACTCGTTGGCGCGCATATCCCTTCGCTGGATGGTACGCGAATGCTTCAAGGCAAAAACTGGTATTTTGTTTAACACTGATGCACTCCGCACCATTGGTCTTGATCCCGCCACACTATATCCCATTGTCCTTCCTCGCCCAACACCAAGTCTCGACGCTTCGACGAAGTTCATTGAGAAGATTACAACTCATGGACTGATCAAACGTGTCGCCGCTCGCTGGAAGCGCAAGGCTAATGCTACACCTACTGTGACCCTCAGCACGAATGACCACTCGGCGATTGACGAAGAGCTCGAGGACCTGAAAGATGCACTTTCGCCAATATATGATCAGCTACAACTGAAGCCAAGCTGGTGGGTTCTCGAAATCCTCCCGCTCCGCTTGCGGTATCAGAAGGGGAACAACAAATGGATCAGCACTTTTAAGTACGAGCTCTTCGCAACTTGGGAGTTATCGACAACTGATTGCCGTTATTTAGGTCGAATATGGCTGCCCCTCGATTCATACCAAAGCAACACACTAACGGCGTCAAAGTCCATCGTACTGTACAGTTTCGTATGCAAGCCCAGCCAGCGCCAGGTCACAAAAAGAAGTATACGCCCAAGGCGAAGTTGGCAGTTGAGCCGACGTGGATTGACTAGAATCTATTATTTATATTTTATCTATCACCTACTGGAGGGTTTACGTAGTGTACAGTACCTTCTACAACTGTTTTAAAGTCGATCGAATGAGTTCTTCAAGAAGTCTGCCTCATAGGATATAACAACATCCAAAGTAAAATAAGAATAAATAAAATATGCTCTTCTTATTTGGGATATTCTGGAGAGAATAACAATCACTTGTAAGCAGTTACATTTGCTCTAGATGAGCACATGCTTCTGAAATTCGAAGGGACACGGTTTCAATCTATCAACGTCGTCAGATCTCGTGGTTTTGACTAGTCAATCTGAACTCACGTTATTGCGGTGGAAAGGTTCAAAGTGATGCCCGGGTATGTCGAGGATATCCACGCAGCTCTTCGTCAGCTCCTGCCACCCGATAGTAGCAAACTCGGGCCGCGTACGATCCGACAACCAAGCGGGGACTTGAACATGATGCGGATTGAACCCTTCTTTCGAGCGAAGCATGACCAGGTGCGGGGAATCGCGCAAAAATGAACCAGGCTGGTAATTGCCAAGCAATCGTGAGTTCATTGAGAACTGTGTCCTAACTAGCCTTCCAACCTCAAAATCGATGCTTCGACCGTCCAGATTGAGCACTGCGTCTACTACAGAGTCGGATAGGGGGACATGTCCATTAGGATTTGGGGCATCGATCAAGAGGATACCTTGCGCTGTTCTACCGAGAAGTTCAAGATGTCGAGCAACTTCATATGCAACCACACCGCCAAAAGACCATCCTATGAATAAGATACGATGAGAATTGTGTACAAATCGATACGTTAGAAGATCACCTCCAACTATCACGGGGCCCGTAATAAGGTCAGCAATGAACTTGGCATACGTCCTAGCCATCGAAGAAACGCTATTCCATGGTTGACTCGTAACGAAATTGGGGTTGTGGATTGCCCAGACTGGTCTATCCAACGGAGAAAGTCGTTCATAATAGCTAATAAGGCCACTGCCATCGTGGACGAGAAACAAAGGAAGCCGGCCACTATTTGATGATTGTATTGGAACGGGGTTTGTTTCAAGCCGCAGAGTTTTAGTCATTGTGTCCGTTCTCTGCAGCGTCGATATTGTGTGGTTCGGTACCTCATGGATTGTGTCTGAATGGAAGGATTTCGCGGGTTCAGATGACTGGGAAGCAAAGTAAGTCTGGAGTGCTCGAGGGGTACGATAGGTGGTAAAGAAGTTGGTTGGGACTTCGAGACCAAATTCCCGCCTGAATGCATGAAGGACTTCAATGGACGTCAGAGAATCTAGGCCAAGGGAGTCGAGATCGACGTCGTCATCAATATCTTGAGTTGCGAGACAGAGAACCGAAGAGAGAACAGTTTTTACATTGAGTTTTCTGTCTTGGGTTGATAAGACATCTTCTGGGACAAGCGTTCTAGGAGTTGATGTACCGCTCAGCACGGTCATAGGGGAACCACTTCTAGCCACACATCCGGTATTCATTCTCGTAGAGACTTCACGAATAACGTCTGCGATGGACGTACAAAACTGTAGCGTGTGCGAGTCGAGATGTGCTCCTGGAAACGTCAGCCTAAGGCGACCAAATAACTCGATCGACATTAGAGAATCGACGCCAAGAGACACTAAATCCACGTGTAGATCAAGATCTTGAGCAACAAGACCGCAGGTTTCTGATACGAGGTTGATAACGGTACTATGGATATTCAAGGGAACCATGGCAGGTGGAATTTGTTCTTCCTTGTACGCCAACGAGGCGGATGGTGACGGATGGTCGACATTCTGTCTTGAAGCCAAAGACAGCCCTCTTTTGAATTTGTCAAGTTGAACACGACGAAATTGCATGCCCTTGATATGAGCAACGATCCTCGTCGGTTTTCCAGAGAGGATAGCATAAGCGTCGGCGAGCACCATCCCGTCTTCCGGTACCCAACAGTTACTGCAATATATTGTGTACGATGCGTCATTGTCAATCAGATGTGGAAGGATCTTGACGCCATCAACCTCGCTGCATATGAATGCGTCATTGGCACTGCCCTGAAGATTGGCCACAAAACCAGCGACATGAAGTAAAGTATCCGTAAAGACTGGATGTACCATGAAACTTCCGCGATCGTAACCCTCGGGAAGTCGAACGTCTGCGCATCCTTCCATGTTATTGGCGTCTACAGTAATCGACCTCATCGAGCGATACTCTTTCGAATATTCAACGACGCGGGGGAAAATAACTTCGTAAGCCGTTCTTGTGGAAAAAACTTCGGAATAATTGTCAGAGCTAGGTTTAGCGATAGCAGCCATGTATCGAGAAACTGTCGGTAGAGTTCGCGTAAATTTTGTGAGCGTTGGTGTTGTTGAAAGTAGACGATATTCTCCATAAGCATGAGTGTCTTCGTTCTTTGATGATGGCACTCGGGAACTGATCGAGAATGTACCAGAACCAGTCTGAATTGACACCGTGGTGATAAGAGTTAGGTCGATGGAGGAATTATGAACTAGGGGCTTGGAGAACACTAGTTTACGAAGGGAAACATGGTAGCCTTGCATGGATTGGTCGAGGTGAACGTACGCCAAATGTATGGCAGAAAGAGCTTGTTCGATATAAACGGATGCGGGGCAGAGTGGCATGCCTCCAACGCTATGGCCACTGATCCATGCGGCCACTTTCTCAATCGGAGTCTCGAAGATTGCAGCGTTTCCGTTTTCTGAAGAGGGGCGTCGAACCCAACTTCCCAGCATCGAGTATCCCGTGGACGAAGATGGCGTCGGGGATACCTCGAGCGAGAGATCAAGAACTCGTTGAGAGTCCTTGTACTCGACCCAGAACTTCGATGGAGAGAAGGGGTAAGAAGGAAGACTGATGCAACTCACTCCCTGTATGTGAGCAAACGTATCTCGCCACCGAACATTTGTACCGCTAAGGTAAAGTTGAACTAAACTTCCTGTCAAAGTCTCCCATCCGTCCTGTTGCTTGCGCAGAGAGCCAAGGAGAATACTACTTCGCCGGAGACTAGGGTTAGCTTTCAGCATCGGGAGCGTCGTTGTATGAGGCCCAATCTCGATCCAGACATCTATCTGATTAGAAGAGGAGCTATTCGCCAGAGACTGTATGCCGTTTTCAAATTGGACAGGTTTCGCGCAATGAAGAGCAAAGTAGTCAGCGCTAAACACGGAAGGGTCACCGGGATGAACAGTTTCTCCGAGAACATTGGACACGATTGGAATGTTCGGCGGGTTCAAGACAACGCGCTGAGCAACAGCAATGAGATCTTCTAGGAGAGGCGACATCGCTTGGCTGTGATATCCAAAGGGAACACTAAGAAGAACATTCTTACAGCGGACCTCAGCATCCAGAAATGCCTTGAATGCTTTTAATTTCACCGAGGGCCCAGACAGTACACAATCTATCGGGCTGTTATGACACGCGATAGATATATCGGCAAACTCTGAGGAAGCGCGTAAAACATCGTGAACCGCAATTGGACTGAGATTGACCGCAATCATTCCAGTTTCTTTTATGGCGCATCTTTGCACCATCAGGCGAACACGATGCGCGACGATATGTAGGGCATCCTCCACAGATATAACGCCGGCGATGACCAACGCAGCGTATTCTCCTAGGCTGGGATATGTTCAGTCCTGCAATTTATGGAATACAAACAAGTGACAAACCTGTGTCCTACAACGGCTGCCGGTGAAACTCCCCAGGACATCCAAAGCCTCGCAAGAGCGTACTGAAGAACGAATAGAGAAGCTTGATAAGCTTCAAATTCTTCTAGGTCTGAAAGCCCACTCGTCGGTGAGTCGGCTGTGAGAATAGCGAGGACTCCAGGAAAACCTGTCTTCTTGAGGATCGCATGACATTCGTCGACATGGGACTTGAAAAGACGAGACTTCTGATAGAGTGAAACCCCCATCCCGAGATACTGACCACCTTGCCCAGAAAAGACAAAAGCGATCCGAGCGTTTTTTGATGTTGCCCGGGCGGGTAGAGCTCTCCGTAGTTTAACGATGAGATCCTCCTTGCCGTTTGCAGAAACGGCCAGCCGGTGCTCGTAGATCTGTCGGCGCGCCGTCATCGTGTAAGCGATGTCCGCAAGACAGGTCGCTTCTGAGTCCTCTAGGAAGTCCAGATATCTCAAGCGAAGACTTTCAAGTGCCGAGCCATCCTTTGCCGAGAACGCAAACACTAGATGCGTTCCTTTAGAATTAGAGACAATGTCGGACTTGTGGTGTTCCTCGACTAGCAATGCTGAATTAGACCCTGCGGCTCCGAAATTATTGAGCATCGCAATCCTCGTCGAGCCGCTGGGGGCAGGTTGCCAATAGGCTGCCACGGAATCGATTATGGTATGATCGGTTTCAAGGGGTGCTATCCGCGGATTCAGCGTATGGAGGGAGATTTGACGAGGGATCATCTGGTGTTTGAACATCAGAAGGAGCTTCGCAAGACCGGCGGATCCTGAAGCCGCCTCGAGGTGGCCAATGTTTGCCTTGATCGAAGTGATATATAGGGGGTTGTCTGCAGTTCTCTGACGTGAAAAGACGTTTCTAATGCTTTCCAGCTCATTAGGATCACCTGCTTGAGTACCTGTGCCGTGAGCCTCGATTACGCTGACTCGATTAGGATCGATATGGGAGTTCTCCAGGACGCGCTGGAAAAGGGCTGTCTGGGTCGGCGCATGTGGGTGCGTAATGGAGTGGGCAAGTCCGCTCTGATTAACTTCGATGCCACGAATGACACCAAGTATACGATCATTTTCGGCAAGAGCATCAGACAAGCGTTTCAGTACAAAGACTCCACAGCCTTCCCCGCGCGAGTAGCCATCGGCTGTTGCGTCAAAAGACTTACATTGCCCCGTGGGACTCAAAAAATGCCCTCGGTCAAGCCCCAAAAACATCTACAACAGTTTCAACATCAACACCGCGTGTGATGCAGAGTGATGAAATTAACTTACATCAGGGCTAGTTATGACGTTGACACCTCCGACCAACGCGGCATCGCAGTCTCTGTTCATTAAGGCTCGTGCTCCCTGATAAAGAGCGACAGTCGAAGAAGAGCAAGCAGTATCTACGACGATGGACGGGCCGCTTAACTGCATTGCATATGATACGCGTCCGCTTAAGAAGGCTTTCAAAGTACCTAAAGTGTTGGTCAACATAGAATTCTAGACGAGAAAATTCAGGCTTGCCAGGGCTATAATACACATCAATATCATCATGTAAATTTTGTATGTAGTCATGAGTGGCAACGCCAATATAGCAACCAAAACTTTCTGGCCGGTTCGTCGAGGTCGAGTTTGGAACGTATCCTGAGTCTTCGAGCGCCTCGTACGCGGTGTGTAGTAGAATGCGCTGCTGGGGATCCATGCTTTTTGCTTCGCGAGGACTAATCTTGAAAAATCTATGAAAAATCAGTATTTTTTGTAGCTTTAAAAACGTCAACTTACCTATTGTCAAATTCGTCGGCACCATCAATGAAATTACCAGTGTGTGCTTTCATAGTTCGCAAAGAATTTTTTTTATCTTGGTAGTCAGATATTCGAAATCGATGCTCAGGAATCTAAGACGCATCACCAAAAGAGCTTAATCAATAAAGGAAGCACTTACTTCAGAGACTGTATTGATACCGCGTTCGAGGACTTCCCATAGTTTGGAAACATTCGGAGCTCCAGGCATGTTAACGGCCATGCCGATTATAGCAATAGGTTCTTGCTTCGGTGGAGACTGAGGATATGATTGGATACTGATCGAACTCACGTCAGATATCGACACTCGACCGCGAGGAAGCGCTCGCTCTGTGCTCCGCGACAAGCCAAGTCCCGGTCCCACATTCAGAAGTCGTATACAAATATCTTGAGGAACAAATTTGACGACATTGTCGACAACCACGTTCCAATTGACCGGGTGAACAAGGAGCATGTCCACCACAAGTTCCACGAGGGATCCAGACGTCTCATTCTGAGTGATGGAATCACCACTCAAAGTCGATCGAATAGGTACTTGGATGTCGGAGAACTCTGGAAAGTGAATGTTCCTCGCGGCGACATCGCACAAAACCAGATCGCGAGTGGAATCCGCGTGAAGGGATGAATGGTACAGGGTTTCGAGAGAGGTCTGGTGAATCACAACACTCACGTTTGTTGAGAGGAAGGTGGAGAAGTCGGAAAGAATGTCTGGGCGGCCAGATATGGTGACACATCTATCATCCATGATTGCGGTTATGTAAAGTTGCACCTCGGTAGTTCCCTAAGTTTAAGTAAGACGGAGAAGACTATGAGATCATTAGTACTTTGACTTCGCACCTTGTTATATGTCGCCAGAGCTTCCTCTGCCTCGAGCTTGGTGATTCCCGTAAAAACCAGGCTCCAGGGCAGATCTATATCCAAATCAAGTGAAGCGGCGATTAACACTTGTACCCTGTATAGCTGCGAACGAATTCCAATCCAAATGGCAAGTCGATAAGCCTCAACCGCCCTAGTGATGTAACTCAATGTAGACAACGACGTAGCGACAACACATGCAGGGAGTATGCCAGAAGAGAAACCGAGGACACCCAAACCGTATTGGATGTTCCCTTTCAGGACATCGCTGAAAGGTGTGACGGAGTTAGACGAGACACATGTTGCCTCTACAAACGCGAGATATCGTAAAGCTTGTATGAGGAAAAGCGTGGATCCTGAGACGACAGCGTTCTTTTGGTAACGCTGCTTGGGTATCGAGATAAGATCTTTAGGTAACGAGAAGTCAGCCCGGTCAATTTCTAGGGTTGAGAAGTCGCTGGCCGGCAACCAAGACAGCTCATGGTGGAATGCATCGTAACATGCGGAGAGCAGAAGCGAGCCAGATGATGAAGTGGCATCGGATAGAACTGTCTGGCGTGTCTGCGGGGAGGTCGCGGCTGACGTCCCCTGGCCTGTGAAGATCGGCAAGTACGGGTAGAAGGAGTCGCTTGTGATCATCGTGTTGTTGCGAAAACGAGAGCCAGTAGGTGACCTTGGAGCGTATCCTTATAAACAAGTTTCGTGAGCCATACATTCTGAGTTAATCACGTTGCAAATTGCTTCCAAAAGCGGTGTTGACTATTGCAATCTCATGAGAATGTGTCAGAGAGTAGCAGCGATGATAGAACTCTCTTGATCCGGGAAAACTCGTGGCATTCGTACCTGGATCTCTTACAAAAGAAATTGGAGTAAAAGCGCCCAAAACGTAACTCTGGATAGGGTGAATCTCTTCTGTGATATACTTTTCAAAGCTTGCGAAGTGACAGCGACTGCCTCGTCCTCAGGATGACCCTTGAAAAGAAGCCCACTGTAATCTCCGTTGGCAAAATCTCAGCGACATCAACAGAGTACCCGACAAAGTCAGAAGCGAGGTTGCAGTCCTTTATGGGTCAAAGTTTTGCCAGAAAATCTAGTGTTTCGCAATGATGTCAAATCTAAAGCCATGCGCAGATTCACGAATTGGTTCATCGTGGTCGCGGCTTGGCATTGTTTGGTCCAACCGATCAATCGATTTTGCAACGACTGGGTGACCTATGCGTCCGCAGTATCCATTTCAATCGTGCCTTTCAATGCACGGTGATTGTCGCGCTGTCCTCGGAAACTTAGCAGGCGTGCACATCACTTTCTCTATTCCGTGCCATAGCTTTCTTAATCAATGCTCATCGTCGTCCCTCTTGCTCCATGTCATGCACGATGACGTTGTTTCGAAGGGGCAGCCTCGACCAATCAGGCTCCGCGGTCTTGGATCTATTGATACTTTTCTGCTCATTCGCACCTTTGGCTATGTATTTTTACTTTCCTCTCTGCAGTCAAGCCTATGCTAAAAAGGGAATAGAATCATCGGTCTCCAGGTACCAATTTTTCAAAATATCTCCTGACTTATGAACATCCTGCTGCAGGGCTCTCTGACCCTTTTGTTTGCTTAGAGACGGAGTTTCGAGGAACTCCACGATTGTTCCTCCTTTGATCAATCAAGGATATGCACCCTAGGTTTGCTTACTGTTTATTCCACCGTTCTGCAAGGAGTCATGTCGGTACTTGTTGACTGTGTTTCAATGATTGGAATGGAACACTGAGTATCTTCGCTTCTAGACGTTTGTCGAGACTCAGTTTATTCTTGTCGCTTAGAGTGTCCCATAAACGAACGAACGTCAGGTCTTTGCCTTGAGATGGAAACAATTTCCCGGGGTAACATTGATCGTTGAATGCATGATACGGCATCGATTTCACATCCTCCCTTCATGGTATTCATGTGTACTTATCGTCTTTTCTCCCACACTGACAACGTAAGGGTAGGAAATCTCTTTTGAGCGCATTTCCTGTGCGCGTGACAAATGAACAACGTTAGCCGCAAGTATAACTCTCAACACGGAACTTCTTAGGCGATCTCGTGCACATTTCCTCACGTATTAGTCGTGATCATTACCTTTGTATGGTACGAGTCTACGTTCTCCACATGCTCGGCCTTTCTTTGCCTTTCTCTTGCCAATATTTGCCTTGATTGAGTCGACTTTCTTCGATCGACATAGAGATACCAGGAACAGAAATTTTCCGGGTCTTGTGTGTTGCTATTGCCGCGGTCGTAGGCTTGAATGAAATATCTCAATGATCGGTGTTCACTGCCTATGGAGGAACGTGGAGGCTTCCATCGTTGGGTTAAATTACATATTTTCATTCTAATCTACTATTTTCACAAACTCGTGTCACTATAGAAACATCTTGTATCAATCACAGCCTAGTTCTGCATCAAGTTAGCCAACGTAACTCGACCTTCGCAGTTTTCGGTATAGAGCTAAAGTTCTCATGAGAATTGTAACTTCGCCGGCTATTGACGCTTTTGGAGAGGTCCAGATGGTAGGACTTCCATAAGATCGCTAGACCTTCTATGGATGGTTGATCAAAGGCTTCCTAAGTGGTTTGCCAATCTCCCTAATGACCAGATGATCCCAAGACTAGAGCTGTCAGTTCTCGTTATTGCTGTCGCGCTCTCTAGAAGTATGATTACTTTTAGTCATAAAAAACCGTCCTTCTGTACCATGCGGCAAGACCCATAACTGGTCCTCTGACTTCCATATGACAACACCAGCTGTAACTGCTGAATCATGCACGACGAATAAAGCATATTACTCGGGAATGGATTAAAGTTGTGACCTCGACTGTCCCCCAGCGTCCTCGAGCAGATTGCCTAAATGCTGAGAAGTCGATCGCTCTTCGGGAAGGGGAGCGGAAAGGACAGCACAATAATTTGAGATCCAAGAATTACTCTGGATCGTCATGTTTCTGGAAGGATCTCTGATGTGTATTGTGAACTGAGACGAAAATACGGTTTGTTCAGTGACATGCGTATCACTCAGCTCGGTTGATGGGAAGTCGATGTGTTGGCCTTTGACAGACCTCAGCGGTTGCCGAATATAGATGCCGGTGATACAGCTTATCAGTTTGGGATGTGGGGACGCTGGCAAGGCAGGTGTGTATTAATTTTATTATTGCGAAACGAATGATAAGTCTGATAGCGATCTGATCATACAAACGGTCGCACTCTCTCAATCCGACTTGCGTCTCGTTTCACCGCATCGTTGAGCGCTCCATGATCACGGATAGGGATCCTTGGAGTACGTATCCTATTACTGCAAGGTTTACTCATTTCTTCCGGGTAAAAATGGCCTGCTATTCAGAGAGCTCCTGCCCACTTACCCGGGCCCTTTTGAAACCTCCAGTAGACCGGCAAGGAGAGTTTTATCTGTTCATATCTAGATCTTTTTATATATTTATCCAGAGCTCTCGCTAGAACGAAAGCTTGCTGGCATGTTCTTTGCGAACATTATGGTACGTGCTAAATCACAAAAAAAGATTAGACAAAGCTAAATCCGTGATTGAACCCGTCAAGCACTTATCTTCTATGAATTGATTATTCCAAATTGTTGCACGAAAATCCCAGGTAACCACGTCCTTCAGACCTCGCTTTGACCATCTCCATAACTCCGAAGAACATGTATTTTCGCATTGGAGTCAGGTATACACAACGCAGAAGACTGTTGATACGGATATATACATACATACTTTGTGTTTAACCCAGACAGTCTCCTTTGTCCCAAGTAGTCGGAAATATGCAGAGAGTAGGTCATTAAGTCGCCGTCTAGCACCACCAGCAGTTGCGAATGGTTCTTGACAAGCAAATACGCGAAAGAACTGACACTTGTTTGGTGCCTCCGAAGCTCGCCGGCGGCTATCCGATGCCAGAGTTGAAACGAACCTTTGTTATACTGCAGGCGAAGTGGAATTGGAGCCGGGTTGCCAAGAAGTAAAGTCTCTAGTACGCGATCTTTGTGTTCTAGGCGGTCTGATGTCGATATACAGGCCTTACGAGGGGTAGAATGAACCATCAATCGTCAATTGAGCCACGTTGTACGCTTCTTACCTCGTTACCAAGCCAAATGGGACGAATGACCCCCGCTCCTAAGGCCGGGTCAAACAATAAATGCCTATCCGGAATCACCGGCACCTGGGGCATCAGCTTCATCGTCCTTGACCCAATTGCTATTTCATTTTCTATACGTCGTACTCAATCCGCATGCTACGTCGCACATCGATCGTTCTTGTCGTCAATCGTGTCCTTTGAAAAAATTTGTCATTTTTTGGAATGGTTGCTATCGGCCGATCTGGAAGGACGATAAGAATCGGACGGGGGCACACTGTCCATCCACGATACAACCGTAATTTCGTAGCGCCCTATGGAGAGAGTTTGTGGCCATCTGTTACATTGCGAATGGAACGGTAATATATCGCATATGACATCCGTCATGGTAAATAGAATATCGGGAGTTGTTTTATTTTGAAAGTCAAAAAGAGAGATAACTTACTCTCTAATGAAAGTTGTTCAGAGTGAATAAAGTGAGCTGCGCTTATCTCGCGAGGTAAATTGAAAACCTCGCAGATACTCTAGCCGTATGTTAACGTCGAACGAGATGAATTCTGCGGCATATTCTAAGCCGTTGATTACAGACGAAAAGCAGAGAACGTACAACTCCGACTGACATAAATAGATTGACTATCCCAGGTTCTTCAGGTTGTAACGAACTGCAGTGGATAGAAAAACCAGGGCCTTATGGTCTCCTGGGTGGGCTGAAGCGACGAACAGATCTCATAGAAATGACATCATTGATGCTCAATGACGACATAACATGAGAGGATAACCTTTTGTTTCTCGTCGTATATCGTGGGATTGTAAACGTCTCGATTCCCGGCATCAATGATGGAGGCGTTCGCGAGAAATGAACGAATGTACACAAAGAAAGAAGACGAGGTATATTGAATCATAGGGCGATCCTTTGCGGCTAGGGGCATTACGCAGGTCAGAATTAATCACATCTGACTCGTTGGAGCAGGTATCTCGCAGGCATATAGTATGATGCAGAAGCATTCACCCGGTGGATATGCGAGAATATCGACGAGTTCTGAACAGATTATCAAGGATGAAAGAACCAGTCATGACATTGGGCACGCGTCGCGTCTGTGAAGATTCTTCGCAAGAGAAATCCAAGCGGCTAATTCTACGTCAGACATCGAACTATTTGTTCGATCTTCGTGACTATTGGGATCGCGAAGACTCCTATATCTGAATTGTACAACGCACCAGCATCGACTCATAAATTTTCAAGGATATAGATTACACGGCGCAGACAAGGATTTCACCGTTTACAAGTGGTGGAATACTTCAGGCGAATGTGCATTGCATCGATGACCGCCCAAATCAAAGACCGCCAGACCGACCTTTTCAGAAATTGGGATTAGCATACAATTTGCTTTCGTCCACTGTTGACGGAATGCTTACCATCTCGTGGCAATATTCGTGCACTAAAATAGGATATTGATGTGACAAAATGGGAATTCTATTCTAATTCGTCGCGTCCCCTCCGAGGAGAAATGGAATGGGATGATCAGAACAATTGTGTGATTGCATATTCGGGTGTCATATCGACGCGAAGAACACCATCCACACAATAGAACTGCGGCTTTTGTTGACTAGAGCACAGTCGTAGCGCCGTAAACATATTGATAAAGTGATTACAAACCAATTCGCGGAAAGCCGGGACGCGAGCGGTCCGATAATTACCGAGCGACGCGCAAGGCGGGAGATCAAGGCCTCGGACTTGCTCGAATACAACTACCACTGAATTCCGAGGGCTGCTTCACATCTTTTGCCTAATGATAGATGTCAATCAGCTCTCGTTATTCTCAAATGGCAGCAGGACATACGAAACATATAGACACGTTGCCGAGGCCGGGATTCCTTAGCTGTATATGATACATTACTGTAGGTCTTTATAACTTCCTCGGGACGCTTTGCTTTCGTTCTGAAAAGCGACCCTCACCTACCTAGTCAGTGATGGACCCACTATTCTCTGACCAAATCTCAGTTTCTCCAGTCAATCTGAAGGCTAACGGTGAGGTCAGTAGGATGAGAAGCCATAGAGGTAAGTAAAGACGCTGAGAGGGAATCTAGTTCTTGTTTAACCTTAGAAATCACAGGGAATATGCCTTCGTTACCGCAGACGAAGTGTTGCACTCTGTGCCCTGCGAAATTTACAAGAACAACACATTTGAACCGACATATTCGCTCTCGTACGCTGTTCCTCTTTCATCCTCGCGTGTTGTTTTTCTGAGATTGGATAGATACGAACGAAAGGCAACATCGTTGTAACGTGAGTCCTGTCCCGAGAATTCTGACTTCAACTGTATGACGTCGTGTTCCAGATATGTCAGGCGGAATTTACGAGGAGTGATCTCCTCACGAGGCATAAACGAACATGTGGAGATTTGTAAGTCCTTTTCTCTCAAATGCGTGATCTTAATTATCATCCACATCACAGCACAAACGCGAACAGATCCAGACGCAAATCCTGCCAGGTACGTTGTCAACTTTACCACAGAACATCTTTCAAACATTATATTCTTCGCGACCAGGCATGCGCAGAGTCTAAAGTCAAATGTAACCTAGAGTATCCTTGCTCAAAATGTACTTCACGTGGTCGCGAATGTATCTTCATCAATGACCCCGAAGTTTCGCGGAACAAGAAGCTGGCCTCGTCAAAACGAAAACTCTCCTTGTCTGCTCCGTCATCCGTCTCCGCGGGAAGCGTCGTACCCTCGTCGGCCTCCACTTCATGTTTCTATCCCGAGTCAGAAACGGATAGCCCCACGGAGTTACCGTCTTTCTTCTCTACACTATCCCAAGAGATCTCTACGGAGTCTCCATCCTCCATTCTTCCGTCTCTTTCTGTCTCTCCAGGGTCCTCGTCGATGTCTTCGTCGCAATCATCCCCGCGACCTGATATCCTCCCTAGCCAACCTGATTTGATGACGGCATTTGATCTTTCCTTCGACGCGCTTGCTCTCAACTCGTACCCATCGAGCGATTTCTCAGCAGAGTCGTACATAGACCAGACGGCGGTATTCTCGTCAATAGATTCCTCGGAGGACCTGTCCTGGTTCGGAGGCAGCGAGTTGTTTCCAGACGTTGTTGATCCTACGTTTGCCGATGACCACGGGTTTCTTCACAGCCATGGTGATGAACAGGCGACAGACTTTGATGTTTTTCTATCTCCAGAAAACATTGCGGACGCGTCGCCGCGGACGTCCGCGTATCAGCCGTTGGGCACGGAGACACCGTTCAGTCTATTCGCCGACCCTCCTGCGCACCCTCTGTCGTCCGCGGATTTGGATTTATACCGTAGGCTTTCGCACTTTATGTGCAGAAGATCACTAACTGATAACTCATGCCTAGTCAGTCTATTTTTTTCCGCATTCTGTAAGCAGGTCCCAATCGTGCATGCTCCGACGTGGACAATGGAGGACAAACCGCTGCTCCTCGTGCGTGCAATGCAGGCATGCGGTGCGCTGTTCGTGCGGACGACAGCTTCGAACAACTTCATAGATGAGATTTTGTCGTCGACTCGGGACGCGCTCGTTTCAGAATTTGTGAATACTTTGATTGATTCTTACATCTATCCAGGCTGACATTGTAATTCACGAATAGACTAAACCATCTGTTGATCCTCGAGAACAAAATCATCTCCTGCTTGTTCTCGTACTCCTCCAGACAATTGGACTTTTCCATCAGAATGCGGGCCAGCGGATATCGTCCAACGTTTATCATGGTATGCTCGTCATGGTGCGTTTGCTTCTATCTTTTCAACGAATTTCTGACGTCTCGTCTATCTTTTGATGCAGATGATTCGTAGTACAGGCGTGATACCACGAGTCAATGCTTGGGCGCCTTCAGACATAAGTGACACGCAGTTTTTGAGCATTGCTTGGCGGGAGTGGGCAAATTATGAGATGATAAAAAGGTACGACGTCTTTGTAACTCTGAGATGATTTTTCTGACAGCAAGCCTTCCTTAGAGTATTATTCTTGTCGTATCTCCACGATTGCTGCCATTGCATGTACTTTGCAATACCCCCGTCGTTTCAGCCGTCTGAGCTAGATATACGTCTACCTTGCGACGATGCTCTATGGAGTGCTCCTGACGCCGCTCGCTGGTTCAGCGCTTCTCAAGCGTCTTCGCCCTATGGAGTCGGTACTCCGAGAATCATGGGTTTCCCTACGCAGGCTGCCCTAGCAATCCTCAGTGATACTAGTCTTTCAGACGTCACCCTGGCGTTCAACTCCTTCGCGCACTTTATTCTAATACACACAATCCTACGGAACATCTACGCCACGCACATGGGTACCTCTTCTTATGATGCCTTCGTCTCGTCCCTCATCACAACATCAGTAATTGATCCCTCAGTGGTACCAGAATGCGACGCCCCCACCGACTCCTTCGCTGTCCAAGTCGCGTTGCACAATTGGCTCCAAACATGGTTAAGGAGCCCGGAATCAATGTCCGTCGACAACCTTGAAGATCCTCCCTTCATGCTCAACGCGCTTCCCTTCTACTGGCTCGCTCAAGTCTCCTTACTCATGGTTAAAGATGGATCACTTGTTCTTGGTGGCCAGTCATCCGATGAGAAGGCGGAAGAGAGATTTACGAGCATGAAGAAGTTGCTGGAACATATCCAGGCCTCTTTAAAGAGTGAGAATGGGACACAGCCTCACCTTTGGGATGAGCTCTTGAAGTTACGGGTAGAGATGTCCATTGAGGATGCGGAGGGTAGGGATGAGCATCCGAATGGGCTGCTTTCGTTTTTCCTTGGGAGCTCAAGCTGATGTCTTTCTGAGGACTTTTCTCGATGGGTGGCTCTGATTCAATATTTCGATCTATAACTACGCCATACTATTTCTTACTCTACTCACTCTGTATTAGCGCAAGTCCAGTTTTGTATATTTAGTCCAGAGTTCAAGGAATCAATGTACTCGATCCAATCACATTGTGAGCATGCGTGTATATATATATATATATATATATATTATCATGTCTACAAGTAACCATCATCGCGATCAGGCACAGCAGAGTCAACGTTCCTAGAAGCCAGCTCAAGAGAAGACTGTCCTCATTAATCCAGCGGAGCTCGATGCGTGGGAGTGAATGCCGCCCTGAACGAGACGTAGAATCACTGCGTGGTGCCGTCGAACATGACAAAACGAGCAAATGTTGTGAACAAAATAATACAGACGGTTCATCTGCGACGAAACGGGGTACACACGGGAATGTTCAGCTTTGAAAACAAAGATGACTGATAGCGTATCTGAACGACATTCCACCAGGGTACTGCTTTAAAAGAAAGTAATCGTAACCCAGACTTCTAACAGCACAAGAGCAACGACATAATGCTTTGCTTCGTCCATCGTTCTGCTAACTTATGCCCAGTGGGTGGAACCGACAGAGAGACGTATCGTCACGAGATCATTGCATCCCTTCACAATCATCACCTGCCTCTTCAGGTTATCAACGACCAAGTATTCTAGGATTGACTGCAAGTCCAATATATGGTGGTAATGTCGAGAAAGCGTTCAGGTATGTACACCGATGGCATATATCAGAGTAAACTGAATTCGTTGCAGGACCATAGAGGAAAATTTGGATAGTTTCATCCGCACACCTC